>JAGTTF010005229.1:9492-26751 GCA_019095985.1 Streblospio benedicti | reverse complement strand
AGTATTGTAATATATTTAGTAAAATGCTTTTTGAATAAATAAGTTTTTAAATGACTTTTAAAAATGTTCACATCCGAGATTTCTCCAAGGTCATGAGGTAATGAATTCCACAAATGTGGACCAGCCCAGGCAACAAGTTTTTCACCAGTTTTTGAATGTATATGTATACTGTGAGAGTAGATGTTGGTTCTCTGACCGCAGGCAACGTGTGTGGGCACATATGGTGTAATGAGGTCCCTTAGATATTGTGGAGCTAGTCCATGGAGATTTTTAAACGTTAATAACAAGATCTTGTAGTTTATCCTGCTTTCACAGGAAGCCAGTGCAACTCTTTAAGTACCAGCTTTATGTGCTGTCTTTTCGAAATCTGGTGACAATTTTGCTGCAACATTTTGAATTTTCTGTAAATTATGAATAAGTCCTTCAGGTAGGCCAATTAACAAACTGTTTAGATAATCATTTTCGATGTCAAAATGAATGGATGAGGGTGTTTGCTGCATTTTGAATGGAGGCTTTTCTTTATTTTGCTGATGTTTCTCAGATGGTAGTAACAGGATTTTGTGACAGAGGCTATGTGGTTTTTCATGGACAGTTGCTCATCAAAAATGGCACCAATATTACAGCTGAATGTGACGGATTTGATGATTTCATCACCTATTTTAATGGAAGCAGTTTTAGTTTTCTTTTTAATGTGTGTGGTGATCCAATTATCATAAATTCTGTCTTGGAATCATTCAATTTCAGGTAAGTTGACTCTCCGCAACCATTCTCGCACTTCTTGTATACATGCCTCTAATCTGCTCAAAGAGCAAGTGCTTCTTCATTCAGGTCAAAGGGCAAGTACAGCTGTGTATCATCAGTCATTATCAGGACAGTCTCCGTTTTGTGAACATCCTATCAGTTTGTGTGTGGGTTAATAGTTGTTGGGCGCCACTGGGTATTATTAGGCCTACCCAGTGGCCAATAATATTCTTAATTTATCCTACATTGTATGTTTGTAACTGTGTGTTTAACAAGTCATGGATTTCAGCATTTTATTCCAAATGAACAATCATTTCAATTTTACATCCTTTCGGTCTAAAAGCAAATCAAAAAGTGTTCTTACTCTATTCTACAGAATTGCTCATTTCTGAGCCATTGACGTCATGATGTGGGTCCAGCCTTTCTGACAAAACCTTTATTTCAATAAGACTAATTTAGAGTCAACCCAATGCTAGCTGACCAAGGCTGGCATGCATGCACAAGCCCGTTTTCAATAAATAATCTCAATAAATAATTCTATAAAGAAAGCATTCAAAACAAGGCGAACGTGAGCAACACCATGTTGTCAGTAACTCATAATCACAACAACAGATTAGGCCTCAATCAACTGCAAACCAGATACTAATGAGTAATCTAGACCATAGGCCTTTACAATTTGTTGACAAAAACAAATGTAAGTAAGAGAATGAACGTCAGTCTATCCATTGAATCACCCTGATACGCGTGTATAAAACATGGACTAATTAACAACCCTGTGCCAGATGAGTCTAAACACAGCCAGCTGGTGTAAAAATTTACAGCTGGATATCATGTTTTTAAGGCCTTCCATGTTAGCATAAGTAAGGGACTGGTCATTTTCTCAGGTCTGGCTTCTTTTCATAGCTTACAGCTCTGTGGTCCATGATTAACTTTTTATGTGAACATTTTATGTTCATATAAAAGATCTTAAATTTTTAGGTTGCACCTCAGTCAATTTATGGGTCTGGCTGTTACATCAGTGGGTAGTTTCTGACACTCAATACTATTTGGGTCTTCTGTAGATGTTTAGGGTAATAGTCTTTATATAATGTTACAATTTAAATGAGTAAATGCATTAAACTTTGCTTGATCAATAATTTTTGTGAAGCAGAATCCAGCTGCATAACGCTAGTGACACTTATCAAACTTATCAAAGACCATATACAGTACATTCAAACCGTGTAAAAAATATTCAAAAAAATTATACTTTTGAATTCCATTATATTGGCCAACAATTGCCATTAAGTATCAATTCCTTTTGATATTCATTACTGGATTAATGCTTTTTTTTGACAAATTCTTTATTCACACTGATAAATTTTACATTATGAAGAAATTTCTATGAATGTTATATTGATGATCAATTGTGAATCAATAGCAGTTATGAAATTCATTCTTAAGACGTTTTCAAAGGAATTTTACTTGTGAACTAAAGCAGTCAATTGTAACACAACTTTTAAGCATCAATTAACTTACATTCTATACAATATATACATGGATAATTAGGACCTAATCCAAAATGTAAAGCTTAAAATAAAACAAATCGTCATAAAAGAAACTATGTCTCATCTGACATTCTGCATCTCCTGAAGACCAATCACTTGCTTTAAAAAAGCTATTGGTAAAAATATATGTGTTCTCCATTATACATTTGTAATCTAATTTTAAGTGGGATTAAGTTTGTGAATTCACCCTAAACTGAGCATGAGAATTATCACCAGTGCAAGCTTCTAATATGTATCAATTTTATTTCAGGAGGCAAATCCTGTGACCAGGGGCACTATAGCGTCTGGATCATCTGGATCAATTGGTGAGCCGAAAGCTGTACCACAAGAGAATCTGGCTCTTAACAGCAAATACTTCAACACCTCTTCACAATATCCAGTGGCAGCAGCCAACCAATCCATCTTCACAGGCAGTGATTCTTATTCAGCGAATCCTACTCAAAATCATGGTGCTCCAAAAACTATTTCACTACTGGACCTTGCAGCGTGTTTTGATAGCTATCAGTCATATGGGGTAGATTTATTGCCACCAAAAGATCCATATTTGAAAAATCCTTCTAAAAATGGGGCTACTCAATTGAACACCTACTCAATGCCATCTTTTATGAGTAAATCCGACAGCTCACAGTCCACTCGTTGTAGTGTGACGACTGCAATTTGGAAATTCATAAACACATTGGAGCAACATCCAGACAAAATAAGAAGCGATATGATCTACAAAATGCTCAGGGAATATGATGATAAAATTTATAGAAGTTGTCAAGATGCTATACTAGCACAACCTAATAAGAAACAAAGTTTTATTGATCATTATAAGGAAATCTCATTTCTCATGTTGGCTGATTTAAAATCTCGACTAGAATTACCATCTACATATTCAAATGAAGTTGTGTTTTTTAACGGTATGATGAAAGACGAAAGGTTTGGCGATCAAAAATGGCATCCGCAGGATTCAACTTACACCATTAAGGACACTGTTGTACCCAAGGAAAGCTGCAATAACTTGAACACACGTAAGCTCAGAGAAAAAGAGACGGAGAACTCCGCTGCTTCGCTTATATCTGTTTCACCTCAAGGATCTACAAATAATAATTTGAAAGTCCATCCAAGTTCAACTCAAGATGCAGATTTCAAGGAGCATTCCCCTGTTGATGCAAAAGATAAACAAGCAGATGTCACTCCCAATGTACTTGCTAAAGTTGATGATACAACAAAAGCTTGCATTGGTGCAGACCCTGATATCATAAGGGTTCTTGATGAATTAGATGCTAATGTAATTGATGTTCCAAAAGTAAATGTAATTGGTGGTCCTAAACCTAATCATAACAATTCTCATACCAAGGAAATCAAGACCATTCGATGTATTATTTCTGATCCAAAAGCTAATTTTAATGATGCTACAAAAGTGGATGATGATGTTGAAAGAGCTGACGAAAATGAAAATAATGCAGATGCCAATAATAATGTTCCAGCCAACACTGCAATGAAAGTGAATGATTCATTATCAGTTAGCAATAATGTTCAAGGCAAATTCAAAGTGCTATCCAATGATACACAAGTAAATAATACTATACAAATTACCAATAGTATTCAACCCGATGCTACAGTACTCCAGTCTAAAGCACAACCCACCAATACTGCAACAACCACTACAAAAGCTCGGCGTCGAAACGAGCCTCTACCAGCTGCCGCTGTATCAGCGATGGCGCTTTGGTATAAGCAAAATGAAAAATATCCATATCCTAGCCGTGATCAGATGGAACAATGGGCTGAAAACCATGGACTGAAGTTTGAACAAGTGAAGAAATGGTTTGCCAACCAGAGGCAAAGAGAGTTGTTTGCTCAAAAAAACCCGGAGAAGTCTGTGCGTGGAAGAAAGTTGTCACCTGGCAATACAGAAGAATTGGCAAGAAGAGGCATGGAAAATAAGCGCAAGAGGATTAGAGGTGCATCAGTCGACACCAAGATTAAAAAACATAAGTCTGAATGAACATTTGTGCAAGAGTGAAAGTTTTGTTTAGGTACAGCAAATATAAATGTAGAGCAAATACTGAGTCAATCTGTAATAATGGATGTATGAATAATCGAATATGAAGTTACAAACAAAACCAGGCTATTAATGTATGGGGAATTAACTACATTTTATGTCAATGTATGACTTTGATCATGCATTTAGGAAAATAAAGTGAAACTTGACTGGCTTTATCAATATGTGAGTTTTATCAAATGTGTTGCATGTTAAACAGCACATACTCAAGGTCATGTATTAGCATACTGTACAGGCTGGGCATTTATGACAAAGCGTATAATGACGTGATTGAACTAAGGTCGGATAAAGGCAAATCTGTGGTGCCGAAGACTGGCAAGCACACATATGATCAGCCATACATGGGTAGCTATGGGTGACTTTGGGATGACAGTGAATAGAGCGTGGAATTTGGCCCGGGAAGCTGGGTAAAATATTCCCTTTCTAGGACGACAAACATAAAAAAATGAGCATGGGCTGCAAAGGGATGGCCGTAGTGGCAAAAATTTGCCCAAAATTGTGAACAGTCAATGAGATTATGAAGGTCCACGATATTGGTTTGATAAGTCTTGTAATTGGACAAAAAAAAAAATATACAGAAAAAACACACAAACTCTGTGTAAAATAAGTATTTCGTAATCAGAGAGCTGAAAATAATATTGTACCATTACTGTAAACAGTCATCTAAAAGCCCATAGATTAATGGTTGAAAAATTGTCAATTCAATGGTGAGCCTCCACATGAATGTGTATTTATATTGCAATTTCATTGGTTTAGATTTTAGGCATGGGGGGGGGGGGGAAGGCTTCGATATGAGTGTGACTCCTTAGATGATTAAACGCAGTATATTATTTTTGTAATAATGAAACAATTTTTAATTCATTAATATGCCTTATGTAATCTGATATCTTCATAAACAAAAATAATGTTTTATGTGCAGCATCTCAGGTAACATTGACAAGTATTTCTTCCGAATCATGATGATTCAAACTTGATATTGTTTTATGAATACATAGATATATTGTAATGATTTTAAGGTTTGATATTGCAAGATTTTTCTGGGATTTTTTGTAATCTGCTATAAACAGTGATAAATGTGATTCAAATGAAAAATAATATACATTGTTATATTAGATTTGTGTCATATAGGGAAATGTGTGCAATAATGTATTATTTTTTTGTCTTTTGCTGTGTCAGTGCATTTATTTTGTATTTAATTTTTTTATTTTTTACTATATTCATTTGTGCATGAATAGAAAAATAATAAATATGAAAAAAATAGCTTTTTTTAAATACACAACAAACAATCTAGTGCCCTTCACATGCATCACCATAGCGACACAACCAATTTCTCATCTGCACGACTCTCATCGGCCAAACGCTTCATGCACTAAAGTAATGCAAAAATATTGCTGACCATGTTTCTTTATATATTCCAATGATCATTTCAAAACTGAACATTCACAGCTGGTCCTTAAACCACCATACATTAGGCATGCATTAATCTACTGAACTTTTAAAACCAGCAGGCCCAGGCCAAAACCAGCCGGGTAGGCTCTATTTCATACCTTGCGTTACGGGACATTCTCATAATCAAGTTACATATGGGTCACATACATGTTTCTACAACTTTGTGTTTTGAAACACATACTTAGACTTATTCCCATTCAACTTGACTGAGTGTTCTTCAACAAAAGCTAACAAACACACAACATATATTCAGTAAGTTTTCCATTCGCATAAAATAGAAGTACTATGCATACATAGTTTGAATATATTACTAAAAATATATTAGATATTTTGCTAAATACTACTTCTGTCCACAAATAATACACATTATACATCTCACATACACATACTGAACAACTGATAAACTACGACTACGCGTCGAAGTGGCTATGATTACACAAAATGTGTAATTATAGCCACTGCGTTTATATTTACACAGTGTAAGTGCGCAGTTTATGTTATTTGAACATGCTGCTAAATATAGACGATCTCACATTTTTGCTCGAGGTAAACGAGTTTATTTCAGCTATTCATGATCGGTAATGTATAATGCAATATCAACACATTATACTTGGTGACTATTATCCACTAAATTTGTAATACGCAATAATATTCACTAACATTTAGTCCGATTGATTGTTTAAAAGAATAATTGCACCACTCTGGCTGCATGGTTCTTGAAGCCGAAAACACCACAAGTATTTTGTAAAAAAAGGTAATAGTAGACAAGATAGAGAACTAGTCTACATGATGTAATTATAGAGTATGCATAGTTGAACTCTAGTGACGGTTTAAGATACGCCTGACTCAATTTGGCATGGGTTTCAGCTCTAATAATAGTGTAGACTATGGCTGTATGAACCAGTATTATCATCAGCAGCTATGAGTATGAAACCTCTAGTGGAGCGACACACCTCGCAGCTCTATTCAAAACTGTACAACAGTTTTGGGAAGAGAGAGCTTTGGGAAGAGAGGTGGCCCAGCCTGCACCTGGGAAGAGAGGTGGCCCAGCCTGCACCTGGGAAGAGAGGTGGCCCAGCCTGCACCTGGGAAGAGAGGTGGCCCAGCCTGCACCTGGCGGGAAACAGAGCGCTGAAGGGGAAGTCCTCAGCGGTCTCCGCCTGCACCACAGTAAAAAATCTCAAAGAGAACACTGTGATTTTTGTATTACTGACTGCATGTCATTTGCTGATAGAGATTGAAAGCATGGCATATCAATTACCATAAATAGGATACAATGATGACTAGAGGACCACAAAATGTGGGATAGTTCAAGAACCTAGAGCACAGATTTGTCACAATGTAGTCATAGTTTGACTATAAGTGGTGAATTTGAGGACGTTGTAATGCTGAGGATTGCGAAGTTGGTGATTACTTGATGCCAAAGCGGAGGTTGAGGAAGTTTACAATATTTGTACAATATTTGTAGTGATTTTATGATACACTAATTATTTTGCTGGAACAGGGTCTGGCTGTGGCAGATAATGGGAATTAAATGCTCGAAATATCTAAATGTGTACAGTAATGTTTGTATTTTGTTATAATGTTTGTATTTTGTGCAAGGTATGAATAAAGATAAATGGATCCTTTATTGCACAGAATGTTTTGAAACTTGCCATTTTGTAGACATGACAATCTAATTGTAAGTAGTATTACTAATATGAATAGGCAATGCCTAAGACAGGCGCAGCATGTTTATAGTGTAGAGATTAGGAAAAATAAACTAAATTTGTATACATGTGACAATGACTAACCCACCGGTAACTTAATTACAAGTTGAATGCCTTGGAAAGCATGCAGGAAACGTAGCTGTATCTGTAGTTTTAACTGGGGGATTTAAGTGGGTCTTTTTTTTTAAATATATCAATGGATAGTTTGTATTGACTGAAAGGCTCCCTCCCCTCCTCACCTGACAATGATGAGAGTGTGCGCGTCTTTGCGCACCAGCACAGGCATGTTTCTAAACACAATCGGCGTGATGGTGATGAGTGTCTCGATTGTGCGCGTCACGGTATCATAGCCCACCAGCGTACACAATCTCCGCCCCAGCAGGTATATGATGTTGCCGATGGCCACCATGGAGGTGATGTCAAATGGCACCGACTCCCACGCTTGCTGTGGAGGTGACCGTGAGGACAGCCAGTCTGTGAGGATCAATGGACGGTAGAATCAACAATCAAAGGTTTGCTCAGTGGCAGAACAAGTATGCTTTGAAAGAAGCATTATGATGTGTTTTCACTAATCATCTAAACTGCACTAAGAGAATAACTAGAGCAATTCAAATACCCCTCCAAAAAAGGCCATTTATGAAACTGCCGATACACATGACTTATGGGTGAGAAATGCCAAACCAAATGATTTTCGTCAGACACAACATCATGGTGCACATAAGAAGTTAAGATATTGAGATAGGATATTTACATTACATGATAAAAGAGACAAATTGTGGTGGCACTGACCTATGGGCAGCCGATCCAGCCCCATGGAAATACAGTTGACAACGTAGACATAACCGCTGACACACAGGGTGTGAGAGAAGCTGGAAATACAGTGAGTGAGGATTATAATGATAGTTTATAAAAGGTACGAATCAGCTCCCCACCGAGTATTTATCATCTACTGCAAAGTAAAACCTCAAGGGCAAACATCTGTGACTCTCAGACTGGGGCTTAAGTTTGAGCCAGTACTTACTTTGTATCAGTGATGATGAATACAGGGTGTGTGGAAAGCTGAACATACAGGGTGTATTAAAGGACAGCTGAAAAGTACAGGTGAAGGTTATAATGATAGCTAATGAGTTTTTCCCAATCTTGCTAGTGAATTCAATTTTATATTCTCTTTCTCTCTCGCTCTTGGGGTCGTGAGTTTGAATTCCGTCCAGCCTCTCATATACAGCGAAAACTGAAGGGGCTGAAATTAGACTGGTTTACCCTATATTAGAAGTTGTATGTGAACGGCCAGTAAAAGCTTGTTGAATATAACACTCTGAAAAAAAAATTAAGTTGTATGTTGCACATGTTGTAGCCCCCATTCTACAAGATTATAAGCATTAACCTTCCAAAAGTGCTATACAATATATTTTATTGAAGATAGGCTGTAAATGCTGGACTCTAAATGTAAAGTAAGCTAACATTTTTGGTCAACTTTCCACATTTTTTTACCACTATTACTATTTGAGTCATTTAAGTTTTCATAATATGAATAGGCAATGCCTAAGACAGGCGCAGCATGTTTATAGTGTAGAGATTAGGAAAAATAAACTAAACATGGTAAAACAAATTAACTAATCAAAAAATATTTGGGGTATATTTATTACAAAATGTATGATTTCTTTTACTTGTTGGTAAAATATGATAAGTCCATAAAAATCATAATATTCAACATCAACTTCATTGTTGCTGTGTACATTTAGATAAAATATGATTGTAACGTATTTCATGGACTAGTTCATGCTAAGTGTGTGAAACACGAAAATTTTAAGATTTATTACAGCACATTGGCAAATCAGTGAACGATTACTGAAGGAAAGATAAAATATTTTGTGGCTATTAACTTTGGCATTTTTGTGACCATTTAAGTTTTGTGATTTTTTCTATCCTAGACATACATTTACACAGGCTATTAATGTTTGCTGACTATTTAAGTTTGCGTTTTTGCAAACTAAATTAACCATAATTACGACATGCACAAACATTTCTAGTTTTACAGTGTATCAATTTTGCCACTTTATGACCTAATTATTCAAATTACTGTTCTCTAATGAAAATCATTTACATGTATGACACACTGGATAGTTATACATAAGATAACATATTATTAATTGTTTTAAAAACTTGAAAGCATCTGTGATGTTATAATTTTAACTTTATTCCACAAATTGGGGCTTCTTACAATATTTTTCCCTTGGACACTTATTCTGTAAATCATTGGAACTGATTCACATCTTGTGCTTCTTCATAACTTGAAAGGATGTACAGACTTACAGAAAATTTGAACATTTCAGGCTTTTAACCATGCAAAATAGCCATATTGTTAAGAGGCAAATGGGCAATGACTGGAACAGCTGTGTTTATATGCTTTTAGAAACATATAAATAATCCCTATATTAGGTCAAGATTTCACATCTAATGTTTGCTTAATCGTTAATGACGTTGTATAATCTCCTGAGCATTTGGATATTATTGACCAACAGAAGTTATGCTATCCTTCACTGGTTTAAGTCAGTGGCAGTCCCAACTATGCAAATTGCTCTTACATTTTAATTGGGCTTTATCTCTTCAAAGTGTAAATTTGCAAATTTACAGTTTGAAAATGATGGAATGATCAGATTTCTGTAAGCGTGCATATCTAGGTTACTTAGAAGCATGAAACTTTGCGTTGGTGCAGTATTTTAGTTTAAATCATGTCTAATAATTTTGAGAATAAGTGTCTTCGTAATCTGGCAAAAAGCAGAACAGAATTAGTGTCAGTACAATTGGCTGATTTTGATAGAGATTCCACTCAGATTGTGCGAAGTTGTGAGCAGGATCCGATATACCTCCATCTCTCTGACCATGTCAGATTTCAAGTCTAATTTTAGAATGCCCATCCTCCATGGGCATTTGAACTGCTAATGTAACTTGTTCCACATCAAGCATCTTAACTTAGGGGTGTACAATAGGTAAGTTCACAACTATCCTTATGAGTCATGAAAGAATTATCCATCTAGATCTATATAGGTCTACACCATTGCACCATTATATTTGAATTTTCATTCATCAAACTTTAATGAACTCAACTGTAGATCTAGTACTCACTAGTAGCATGGGCCATGGATACTGAAATTTGACAGTAGATCTAGACTATACTTCACCGTCGACGATGTCAACACCAGAAAATCTATGCCTTTTTTATTGATTTGTAACAGATTGTTGATCTTCTACAATTTTAAGCCTACTAGTATTGATTTTCACGTTTATTGGACAACTGCTTAGCATGGGCCATGGATACTTAAATTTGACAGTAGATCAAGACTAGACTACTTCACTGACGACAATGTCAACACTAGAAAGTTTAATATTATGGATTAATAAAATCAGGCAACATTTTGGGTATTATATGTCAAAATAAAAAGAGAATGCAAAAAATATTATTGATGACGGTAAGTAATTACACAGAAACTCCCTGTTATGGAGATCCTCAAGTGTAAATTTTATTTCAAAATGAAAGACGAAAATAAGAAATGTCTTTGATGACGGTAAGTAATTGCAGAGAAACCCCCTCTTCTGGAGACCCCAAAAATAAATTAATCAATGACAAAGTGATAAAAATCAAATGTTTGGGAGAAAAAAGATGGCGGCGGAAAATCGTAACATGCATATGGGAGTGGAGTCCCCTAATAAGGAACTGTCTCTGGCAGAAATGAAGAGGAAGTGCTCAAGTTATTGGCACCCTCAAAAAACTGTTATTACATTCACTAAACAAATATTTATTTAGTTTTGTAAACTACTTCTCATTATAACGTCAAACATATGTGTTACCTAGTATATTTTAACAAGTTTTTTAAGTGCCAATATAATTAGAGCACTTCCTCTGATTTTCATTATGCTGATCATATCAAATATATAGCTTTATCAAAGCAACACACTTCATTATAAAAGTGCTTTTCATATCCGTGTTATATATAGCTACAATTACTAGTATTACAGAATTAATCACTTGGCTCAAGTTGGCTGTACTGTTTCATCAGAGTATTTTTACTATAATTTATATTTGAATAATCAAACAGTGACACTAGTACTTTACCCATGCCATTCATTTTGAGTAAATTTGATTCACATTGTGGATAACAAGATGATTATCATTTAATATTTGCTGTTGTACTTGAAAATTTAGGAACCCCTTTTACATACTTTCAACACTTATTATGTACACTCTCATAATTGTTTTTCTTCTTTCATTTCTTGATTTGTTATCATGAAAGTGTCAGAGTAATTCTTATTTGAAAAAAACTAAATGTAAATCTTTTTTGTCCTGACTACTTTGATTTCATAATTTTTTTATCAATCATATGTTATGGTTGTGAGACATGGTTGTGAACATGACAAACCTTTAGATCTTGATGACACCAAAATGTTGTGAAATTGATACACACCATATTTTTATAATGTCCAAGTGAACATTCATTGTAATTTAGATATGATATTTTATTATGTTTCTCAAATTGTTCAAATGAACTGATTTTAGCAATATGTACCTGTCTGTAGACTAGGTCGCTGAATTCATTTGTTTAGCATATTAGGTTCAGAAAATTTTGCATCAAAGTATTAAATGGTAAAATATGAATGATAATTACCATAATTTAAGCATGCCTGGTATTTTAATATTGTTGAAATATGGAATTTTTCATCATGACACTGAGGTGATAAAAAAGAGCAATACTGTTTTAATTTTTTATTACTTTGTTTATCATGATACACATTGCAAATTTACAATACAGGTATTACCAATGCTGTGAAACCAGACTAACTATTTACACTGTAAAATATAAGGCCATCAAAATCTATTTTTTTGACAAACTTTTTTCCATTTGAACAATTTATGTATCTTGTAGTCAGATGTAAGCTATACTTGCTTTAGACTAAGAGCCATAGATCAGAGTATCTTCCCACTGTCATAGAGTCCCAAGGGACTCTGCCAACTTTCTAGGGTGAACCCTGATTTATATGCACCTTATACAACTGGTTGAACGTAAACTTGCAAACTGCCCGGGCAAACTTCTAAATCATAGTGGTTGACTTGCACTTTTCAAACACCTTTAATTTTGTAATTCAATAATAAATTCATTTCAACAACTACAATAAATTAGAAATAATATAATCACTTCCAAATTTTGCTTAAACATTGAAAACGAATAAATTGCCTGTTTAATAATTTATTCACATGTGTATTGTTATGTAGTTTTCTCCATTGCTCATTGCTTATCATAAATGTACTTTATATCGTTCCAATGGCTTCTTGTTCTCAAGAAGTAAACATCATGCTAATTATGAAATTACTTCACATCATAGTAGAAGACTGCAACTCCTCATTAGTAAGAACAAAGTCAGTGAAATTTCTTAGATTGAATAAGCTCAAAATGAACATGGTGAAATTGTTAAACAAAAATACACGCTTTAAATCAATTTCGCCAATCATGGCCGCCAAAAAAGTCCTCTACCGATTAGTGCTACTGTATAGATATAGACTTCAATCCTAATCAAGCAGTGCCAGATAATGCCCTTGTATGACAGTTAACAAGTGTTCCCGTTATCTATCGTGGGTTAACAAGACCTACAAGTCTCTCGAACGCAGTAGTGTCAATCTGGTTGATTGAGACTAAGTTAACGGCCGTTTTTAGTACATAACGTTCTCGGCTGACTTGTTTTTGTTCACTTGTTCTAGAATGTTCCACGGAAGTGATGTGGCACGATCACCCGATGATGACGTCACGTTTCCTTGGAAACCAACGTCACGCGCCACTTTACCGCCAAATCACTTCTCAGCACACGCTTGCAGCAAGAAGACGAAAAGATCTCAAAATGGTTTCTGATGCAATTAAAAAGGCTAAAAAGCCAGCTACTCACCCAGCCTGTAGTGAGATGATCGCTTCAGCTGTTGGGGCATTGAAGGAACGTGGAGGTTCATCTCGAGCTGACATTTTGAAACACATAGGCAACTCGGCACAAGTGGTCATCGGTGTACGTGTCATTAATAAGTTTTGCCATTCCTGTGAACAGACAAAAAAGAACCATTAAAATAAATTCTGTAGGCCTTGCTTGGAATGTGTTTGTGTTGCCAATTTAAGTTTTTTGTTTGCAATACGGAATCAATACTGAAGCCAACATCTCAGAGGTCACCTGAATATATTAAGAAATTAAAGGAAAAGGGCCAAATATTTAGCAACTTCTAAGTTTTGTCAAACCTGCTATGCCAATGATGCGATGCCATGGTCACTCTGGTATATTATAAAGGAGCATTCTCGTTGGTCAAAAAGAAAATTTCCAATCAGGGGGCTTGTAATTAAAATCCATCTTTCATTTTCATGGCATGCGTGCCACAGTTCTTATCACAAAATAATTTCTCCATAAAAATTTTGATATGCAATTTAAAAAATGCCCCCATTTTTATCAGACCTTGAATCTGCACTGAATTAGATCTTTATCAACCATTTATTTGATTTGTTATCCACCAAACAAAACTGGTAGATGCACGCGCCAATTATTCGGACAAAAAGCACATAAAAGTTAAATAAACATCCAAATTTCTCATTGAAATATGAAGAACAGAAATTGTACATAGCGACGAACTTCTTTTATAGATGTTACAGTAAAAAAAAAACAAATGAAAATGTCAAAGCTAATAAAATACAACTTTAATCGCATACTGTTGCCTATTTTTGTACTTACGATATAGCACCAATTGCCGGACACTTTCATTTTCACTCATTTCCAGGTGCTTATAGGCAACCCATTATAAAATAATTGATACATGGAATTTGCATTGCTTGTTTGTTAAAATAATTGAGAGGTACAAAGTGAGAAATCCTTTTTATAAATATTATTATATTCATTCAAATACGTTCTATCGTCATCCGAATAATTACCGCCCGTCCGGCAATTGAATTTGCATCTTGACATTCGATGGACAGCTCGGACATTCATTTTTTGTTTTGGTTGCACCTGAAGCAACTCACTTTCATGCTGAATATGGAAAATAAATACCAAATATCCCACTAACTTGAAGTATATAATCTGGGACACATCAATGGCCATACATTTTTAATAATAACTGAAAATATATGTGTTGTACGCATGAATTGTATTTTAAATATATGCAATTCCTCGATACCTTTGAACGAGCAGTTCAGGAACTTGCGGTATGTTGTCTCCACCATAAATGATCATCACACGTGTTACGAGCTCCACTTCTTCTTTTGTGTAATTTCCAACAATGCCTGGAAGTGATTAAAATCACGTGATTATTGTTCTTGTCAACCTTGCAAATGTAAATAATGCTATTGATCAAAGAAAGTTCAACATACATATGAACTTACTGTAAAACTAGAAATGTTTGCGCACGATTTAATTTGCAAATTTCGTGGGTAGGAGCAAAACGCAAACTTAAATAGTCAGCAAACCTTAATAGCCTATGTAAAGTAGGTCCAGGATGGATCAAAATCGCAAAATTAAATAGTCACAAAATAATTTATAGATGAGAATTGCAAAATTAATAGCCATGAAATATTCTAGTTTTACAGTAATTGGTACATAAGGCCCATCATGCATGTTTGGTTTGACATGAATATATGATTTTTATGTCTGCATCATAGAAAGTTTGACAATTTAATTACTGAAACCCCTATCAACATTATGTAGGTGCAACATTGGACTTCATGTATGTACTATATCAAGCTTTTTCTACTAACTTTTATCTCCTTTTGTACTGATTTTGCCAACATTATGTTTTTTATGCAAAGTCAACGAACCAGAAGTCCCAAATTTTATATATTTTCAAATGAAATGTGGTATCATGGGCACCAAGTTATGTTAGAAATTCTGTCAATATGTCACGACACGATGCTACTCGGGTCAAAGGGCCCACTTTAAATCACAGCCCTGGGGCACCACTACACCTTGATCTGGCACTGAATTTGACTCACATCAATTGATCTGGACCTTGGTAGCAGTCTTTGGCCTGAGTGGAATATTGCCATAAATGAACATGGCTTCACTGTCCGTGTAGCTCCTCGTCAAAAGAAGGGTCACAGAAGTTTGTTTGATGCGACCATTATGTAAAAAATCAAGACGTTTTGTCTCATAAATAGTATCCAAAATATGTAACTGTCTATGCAGTTTATCAAAGGACTTATATCACAGTATTTGGTTACGTTATCTTTATTGGATTTTAGTTTAAATATATATATATTTTTTTTTAAATACTTGCAATAAGGAAACTTTGTGATAGGCTAACTATTATTTACCCGTTTACCGCCTTGACTAGAGTTTTTTTTTCTGTGCTAAAATGTTCTTCCCTTTCCACTGTGAAAAACAAAGAAAAGCGTAATAATTGTGTTTAAATTCAGTAGTCGTTCAAAATTTCAATGCAAAGTACAACACGTGGCGTTTCACATGGCGCTTCCGCTAAAATGTGTCGCCAAAAAATATATGACTGGTTCTTTTACACAACGCACACCAGTTTCATGGTTTTTATCCCGACGGTTGCATTGTGATTATTAAGCCTCCGTCACTGAACTGTTCATTGTGTTTTTTATTTGAAAATGAGACATTAGGTTCTCAAAAGCGGGAAGAAAAATCAAATGTATTATCAACGTATCTCGGGGTAACGGGGCTATTTATAATTTATTCAAATACTCTGGGTTAAAGGGCAATAAGATCAGAATAGTAATAGTCAACTCCTCATTAGGTAACAATGAAAGTGTTGCCCTTCACTAAAAAAATTTTGATATTATTTTTCTACTATTTGGAAGAACAGTTTTAGCGCATCACATATCCATTGTAGGTGACTAAATTATATCGCCAAAGACTCCTATTTTAATGAGAATTGACCCCACATGTTATAAACCATCTTGATGGAAAATACCAGCTTTACTGGTACTCATGTTTACAAAATGTTAGAAACAACCAACGAGATACAAGGTCACTGTAAAATTATTACGGATTATTGGATAATATATATGCAAATGCCATGGAAGGATGTGAGCTAAATGTGTCATGTTAAAAAATCTGAATATCATTGGTACGATGTGTTATTAATTCAAAAAACTGCTTTGTGCCATGGCCATGCACACTGATACTATTATCATTGTTCTGCAGGGTCTATATAGGAGGTCTATATTGAAAAATATAATTGACAAGTCATAGCAAGCAGGTTTCATCACATTTCACACACTTAAATACAGGCTATTCACGCCCAAAATTTAGGGCAAATCACCAATCACCACCCTTGTAATGAGCAGATCACCAGTCACCAATGATACGTTCCACCACATTTCACGCACTTAAATACAGGCAATTCACAATTCACGTTCAAGATATAGGGTAAATCACCAATCGCATTTCTGCTATAAGACCCCCTCTTGTTTGTGGGTTTGGCGACCCTGGATATTCTAAATTTGGAACACGACCTATGAAACGTGCAAATCCAATGTTGCTGGTTTTAAGAAGTTAGTCTGAACTGCGTGGAAGTGAATTTGAACTCCAATGCAATGGAAAAGAAAACGACGATGTTAACGTTGATTTATAGTTCGTTTAACCAGACTCTGTATTGCATACAAAGCCTGGTCCAGTTGACACATTGGGTTTGTAATCCGAGATTTCGGCCAGTTTAAAAAAAACGTTCAGAGATATGCGGGGAACGTTATTGTTGGAGGGTTGACGTTTTAAGGAACACGTTGAACGC
>JAGTTF010005228.1:0-23123 GCA_019095985.1 Streblospio benedicti | reverse complement strand
ACTATGTAACATCCCATAGTTCTATCAACTATTATATCCAGGCAGTCTGTTGAAAACACACAATAAAAAAAAGTATAAGACATAAACCAATATTCACCAAAAAAATGAGTGATTTACAAGAAAAGTTTGGCCCTTAAAATAGAGGGCCCCTTTACTATTTCAAACACTGATTCAAGCTCATGAGCATTCAAGCATCAATGGTAATAATAATGTGAAGTTCAGTAAAAAAAAATGTTAAATCGAGTGGATTTCTATTGGACTTGATGTTTGTCTGAACAACAGCATAAAATTATGATTTTCAATGGTTTACTGTCAAGAATCTAAAGAAAGTACCATAAAATCAGATATAAATGGTATGTACATTACTATGTAACAAATTTTTATCAACTATTATATCCAGGCAGTCTGTTGAAAACAATTAAAATTTGAAGAAGAAAAAAGAAGTATAAGACATAAAGAAATTTGCAGATCACAAAAATGAGTGAATTTACAAGAAGTTTGCTTTCATATGTTTTCAACTGATAACAGCTTTGAAACCTTATAAATAAAGTCACCTGACCTGTGCTGGGCCGGTGTTGGGAGTTGATGTGGTCGGTGACTTTCTCTAGAAACTCGTGAACAAAGCCGCACAGAGAACAGTACTGGCTGGAACAAACGAAAACAACATTGATAACAACAAGTTAGCTTTAAACTACAACTGAGACAAACATGCAAAGTAGTATTTATTTTCAAACAAGTTTCTGATTCTTAGGTGATTTAACAATTCATAGGACAACAGACGGATAAGTATACATATGAATTTATTTCACATTATATAAAATACATCGAGATATAAGATGGGAACATTGATGCCCGTTATCCAGAGGGACGATGTGGTCTGAGCTCATCAATTGTTTATCAGACGGAGACTTTGGCACTTTTTTTGCTGCCTGTAATTCTCTCGTTATCGCCACCTTCTGTACTCTCCTACACACAGCAATTTACAATATACAATATTCATAAAAAAGAAAAAAAATGAACAAAAACGCCAGGGTCAGGATTAGCCACTCGTCCGCTCGTATTGACTAGTAAAAACTAGTGGAGGACGAGTGCTAATTTTTTAGAAACTCGTCCTTTTGACGAGGAGCAATTCTGAATAATTTGTCATACAGATATAGAGTTTGTACAAGGAGGACGAGTACATTTTTAGCAGGACGAGTAGATATTTGAGGGTTACTTTCGTCCTGCTGACGAGTAAACTTTTCAACCTAATCCTGACCCTGAAAAAACGTATTCTCTTTATTCGTGATGATACATACATATCATATTTATAAATTGCAGACCTAAGTAACACATTCCTTTTATGTACAAAATTTTTTTTGTAACATCCCATAGTTCTCGCATAATTAAAACTTTTCATACAAAAAATTACCATATTTTGGCATTTAATTTGCTGCCTGTAAAAAATGACAAACAATTCATTAATATATGTTTTCAACATGATGCAATTTGAAATTATAAAATATATATCAGTCTGTGCTGGGCGGTGTTGAAGAATATCGTGGTCAGTGAGCCCCTTTGCCAAATAGTTGTTCGTGAAAAAAGATTGCAGAAAGAACATCATTTTTCATAAAAAAACAAACGAAAACAACATTGATAACAACAAGTTAGCTATAAACTACAACTGAGACAAACATGCAAAAGTAGTTTTATTTTCAAACAAGTTTCTGATTCTTAGATGATTTAACAATTTGTAGGACAACAGACGGATAAGACACATATGAATTTATTTCACATTATATAAAATACATCAGATATAAGATGGGAACATTGATGCCAAGGGGCGATAAAATCTAATCAATTGTTTAATAACAGTTTTTTGAAAAAATTCTCTTTATATCAAACATCTCTTGGCAATATTTAGATCAAAAATTCAAGTGTTTGCTCATCATTGGTTTATCAAATGGACATTTGCCTATATACACCTATAATTGGGAACAGCAAGATTTGACAAATCAGACAATATATTTATGGAATATTTGTATTTTCAGAAAATCAATAAAAGTGTGACATTGTTTCAAATTTAAGGAAAAATGACATTTGACCTGGATAATAAACTTCTTTTCTGCATCTTGTGGGTATTTTCAGAAAAAATGGCTAAAAATGTGACATTGGGGTGAAAAATGTCATTTGTCCTGGATCCTAATCAGCATCCTTTTCTGCATAATATGACCATTCTCTAGTTTATAAAATGGCAAGAAATTTTATGGAAGTTTGGATGTTGTCAAGTCATCAAAATGTGGCAATCTACCTTAATAGCAATATCTGCATATAAAAAAAAAAAAATTTAAAATATTCTACATCAATTAAATTCGTCCCATTTGACTAGTAAAAACAAATCTGGAAAAAAATACATTTTAGAAACTCGTCCTTTTGACGAGGAGAATTCTGAATAATTTGTCATACAGATATAGAGTTTGTACAAAGGAGGACAGTACATTTTTGCAGGACAGTAGATATTTGAGGGTTACTTTCCTGCTGACGAGTAACACTTTTTTAATCCTGACCCTGAAAAACGTATTCTCTTTATTCGTGATGATACATACATATCATATTTCCAACATAATATCAATTATTTGGTATCAAATGGCTTAAATACTTTGCAAAAAAAAATTTTTTTTATAAGGCAATTCTTTAATTATCTTATATACAGAATTTTCTTATTCTATAAAAACCTGAAATAAACAGGGTAAAATGTATTTATCATAAGTTGTAGACCTCAAGTAACATATAATCAAAATTTCATACAATTTGAACAATTAGTTCACATTAAAATACTCATTCAATAAGGCTACATTTTGGCAAAAATTGTTACACTCCTGACATAATCTGAAGTGATATTGAAATATATGTTCTTGCCCAATGTGCAGTGTCAGTTCACCAAAAAACAACATTTATTTATACAAAACTATCACATATGTCAAACAACACAACTCCTTGAGTCCCAGATAGCTTAATTCTTTGTTAGGAAATGTTTAATGTACCTTATATTTTCGTTCTCTGAACATAAAAACTTCATTGTTATATAAACATCAACTTATCAATCTCAAATATTTTTTCTGCAAACAGTAGATAGCAAAGAACACATTTGTGAAATTTTACAGAAATCGAATGATTCGTTCATGGAAAAATGCTCAAGCAAATATATACCTTGTTTTGGTAGAGTTTGTTACACTCCTGACACAAAAATTATTTTTTGGTTATTGTTCAATGTGTACTGCTAATTAACCTAAGAAGTAATCCTCGGTGTGTTATATCAGAAAAAGAATATATATATATATACAAATTTCTCAGTTACAAATAGCTTAATTATGTTGTAAAACAATTAGAGTGTATGCCTTTATTGGACCAAATTCTAACTCTGAATAAAAAAAATACATATAATATACAAATATGAACTCATAAGAGTCACATATATGTGTTATCCAATAAAAATGTACCTCTTAGAACACAGTTGTGTAATTTCACACAACTCATTACATGAAAATACTCCTTCAAATTAGTCACACATTTTGATGAATAAACTGTTACACTCCTGACATAAAGATAAATGGTAATTATGTATATGAAGTTTGTTCTTAATGCATTTCCACCGCAGTTAATAAACAGTTTTCAGTTAGTTTTATATATTCAAAGCAAAGTTTCACAGTTTTTCAGGTCATGTTCATTGAACTGCAGGTGTAAGCCTCTTCCTGGCAAAAGCTTCGGGTCACTAAGACGAATGACAATGTCGCGTGTGGATAACCAAGAGATGTCATCAACCCTTGGCCAGGAATATGATCTTGAACCTCTGTCAGCTTGAAGGAATCTCAGTTGTACTTCTCCAGAATCTGCTTCTAACACTTTGGCCAAATAGAGAACAGGCCTCTTTTTCTGTGTCACTAAACGTACAGCCACAAAGTCACCAGACCTGACAAAGTGCTCCAAGCGCACATAATGCTTTATTTCTGGCAAATATCCAAGGATGAGTGGAGGAGAAGACAACGTTCCTACTTTGGTGTCGTCATGATCAGCATGCACTATTAGAATTGTGCAGGACAGCAGCTTGCTGAGAGCATCTATGATGATATGATCAGCATAAATACCATCTCGCTGCATATCTTGCAAATAGGTTTCGATATCAGTTGTCATGAATTGTTCAATTCGGACTTTTTCTTCGTGGGAGAGATTGCACATGTACTCAACAACATTATTTCTCAGTTGTGACATAGTGTATATCTGTGGAGCACCAGTTCTATTGAGCTGATCGCTGATGGACCAAAAAAAACAATTTCCATCATCTGGAGTATGGCCTCGAATGCGCCACCCTTTTTGAGCAACTTTTTCCTCGTACTTGCTGATTGACCAGCAAATTTTCGTTTGCCTGTATGCTTTGTTCCATGGCCACACTCAGGGGCCCATCACCATCAGAACTACCAGACAAATCAGCAGTGCTATTAATATTGAGAATGCTGTTCCCAATAACAGTGTTTCTACAGGATTGGTTGTTGCCACAGGCTGGATAATCACTAGCACTACAGTCACCACCACCAGTATCATGGTTGTTGTTGATATCAATGCGTGGATCAATTTTTCTTGCCAGTTTTCAAGTCGAACAGTTGTAGCATGTGACGAAACTGTGCATAGTAGCAAGGACCAATCTCAACACCTATGCATACAGTGCAGGAGCAACTGAGATCGTTGCAAGCAATAATTGGCGCATCAACATTCGACTTGTATAGCTTCAACATATGAAAAGATTGAGTGCCTTTTAGTGTTTTGGTGGTACTTTTGAGAGGCATCAGCTTCTTCAATTTAGATATTGGCATATATATGAGTTTCTGGTGAAGTTCCTCATTTTGGTTTTGTTGCAGTGCTAGGTATGCCTGGTATGCATTATTGACAACAGTCCCACCAAGTATTAGCCGGTCAAGTTTCTTTTTATAGCTGCACCCAGGCCGTCACTGGGCCCCTTTTCCATGGCCGGACTCAGTGTAATGATAGATCAACTGAATGCCGTGTTTTTCTTCCATGATGGTTAAGTGGGTGAAGGCTTTGATACATTTGTATGTGCTGCACAATTATCGCTGAAGCGATGCATTACTCTGATTGGACAAGGGCCTGGGTTATTCTTCAAATGTCTCATTAGCTGGTCTGTGAACGCAAAGACCACTTTTGCATCATGTGTGAGACAGTCAGAGAATATTATGAGGGACTCTTTCAGGATTTCTGGCTTTTCCTCAGTGCTGTTTGCTGCATGACGCACTATGAAGATTGGATGCAGCGTGACCTGCTTTGCAGTCCAATGGGCTGGCTCGATTTCGTCTTGTGGCTGAAGAGTTATGTTCTCGGAAAAATCCATAACCACAAGACACTGATCCAATGGCAGATTGGAAATCAGGCTGGACTGCATTTTGTGTTGGTAGTCTGCTTGAAACAAATGTGATGAGTGGAGCTTCATATTTTGGGCTACAATATCCACTAAATCCTTTACGTTATTCTTCTTTTCAACTTGTATCCAACGTTTGGTCTTCTTTTTATGACCAGCTTTGTTCACATATGACCCACCTGCTCCCATGATGATACGATAAGATCTGAGTTGCATCAAAGTCAGATATGCCTGGTGAATAATGTGTTTTGATCTTTTCAGTCCCACAGTCAGTGCATGTTCTATCAATGCAACTTCTTGCTGGAATTCCTCCTTTAGGGTACTTGCACAAGGATATATCAGACAGCTGACGGACAGAAGTCACAAGAGAATGATGACTGGATTTACAAGCTTTATTCAGGGCTTCAATTTGCTGCTCTATATTGTAATCCTTGGTGCAGATACACATCCTGGCAAACCTCAAAGGCAATGGACATTTTTGGGTATGAACTTGAGAAATGTGATGAATTTTCTGGTTGAACATCTTATATGTTTTCCATTTTGATTGCAGCAAGTGCCGCTTAGCTGTAGTTATACCATCTATCTTTATTGTATCTTTTTTTTTATTGGGCATAATACGTGAGTGTTCTTCAAGGAAGGACTCAATCTTGGGTTTCCAAAGATTAAAGTATGCATGGGGTTTTCTGAGACGTTCTGCTTGCTGTTTTTTTACGCAGAAGATACCTCTTCAAATTGCTCTTACAGTGCCACAGTTTCTCCAAGCTTTCACCAAATGCCAGCTTTTTCTTTCAGATACTCATATTCTTTTCTTGGACTGCCAACCTTGTTGATCTCTAGTTGATCAGAAAACTGTTGATTCAAATCTTTATTCAGCTTCAGCTGTGATTTACGGGCTGGACTGGCATGCCAAATCACATGCTTTCGCATGGCCGCCCGTGGACTGCTTGGAGTTTGCTTCAATGACGCGCTCAGCTCTTTTCTGTACGTATGCTGAGGATGACTTCACATGATTTTCTGATGAATCAGATGTCACACTCATTTGTTTTCTTTTTTTTTATTCTTTTTACGGCATCACGCTCTTCAGCTCCAAGTTTTCTTTTGGCTACCTGTTTGCATCTTTTCCTTTACCACTCTCTCTGTTTTAATTTGTAGTATTCATTTCTTGTTCATCCTTCTTTCTCAGTTCCTTGATTTTTCTTTATATGCCTTATTCTCTTTCCTTTTCTTTTCTTTATGTTCAACTAGTTTTTTTTTTTTCATTATTTTTCAAGTTCTGTCTTTTGTTTGGCAACTCTCTGTGCGGAAGAGGATTTAGGTTTTGCAGCTTTGGGTACAATTTGTGTACTCAGTCTGGCAGACAGTCTCTTAGATTTCCTGCTTATTGCAGGCAGTTTAACAATCAATGGATTCATTCTTACTAATGTTCAGATACTATTATAAATGATACATAGTTGAAACCTGTCCAGAAAAAATACTAAAAATATATAAGACGAAGACGAACTAAGAATCATCCGCTTCCTCCTTAGCAACACAACAATTAGTATGAAAGTAAACATCAACAATACTTGTTTAAATGTACTACATAGTTTAGAATTCTGTGAATTAAGATGTAGATCTAATACCAGTTCTGAAAAATTAAATGAAGTCACTAGGTAGCAACATCATTTTCTACAGCATTTTTCATGAACAGGTGTAACATGTTATGCTGACACTGTACAAACACACTGTAATGTCACTGTATAGCTGAACAGTACAATATTGAAGGGAAATGCATATAGATACACATATTTCACTAATGATTGTGCAATGGAAAGCCATTCTCTTGTAAATTAGACTGAAATGGAAGTCATTATTTGTTTTGTCACACGAAAAGTGTTACACTCCTGACATTTTTAGCATTATCATCTCACCATGATTTTTCTCTAATCTTTATGTATGTTTTGATTAAGTAATAGGAGCATATTATTTATGGTTATTGTTTTTGGTAGAACATGTCAAATTAACAGCACTAGAGTACAAAATATGTTTTTAGTCATTTTTTTTTTAAGTACGCAATGACGCTTTGTTCGATTACAGCCTCCCCTTATACTCTCAGACGTACTCATTTTGCGTATCTCTGGCTGTGGCACCGCGATCACCTGGGGGCAAAACATCCACTGGTCTCTAGTCTTTATCAATGACTTCTATCAGCAAATTAAATATTCTGTATATTTGGCCTACAGCACTAGGTCTCATTATTAGCAGTTTTCTTTTTCAGCTGTATTCTTGATAAAATGATATTTTGTTTTAAAGTTTAATTTTGATTTTATTCATTAACGTAACGCATTTTTAGTTCAAAATATATTTTACATGTACTTCATTTTATGCGGTGTTTTGATTTGAAAAGGAGCCTTTAGGAGCTCGAAAATGTTAATGAATAAAATCAAAATTAAACTTTAAAACAAAATTTCATCATATCAAGAATACAACCGAAAAAGAAAACTATTCACTATTGATAATCTGCAAATTATTACTCTATAAAATCTAATGTGAAAATTTCTAGACAAAATTGCCACACTCTTAAAGATAATCTAATTCAAATAGTTTCAAGAGGCTTTTAAAAACTTCGAATCATTTTACCTATGTATTTTATTGCATCATTATTTTCAATTGTACGCTCGTTTCGGCAGTATATTTTTTTTTTACAATTTTTAATAATATTCCACTTATTCCATAGCTTCATTCTGCAGAAGCGTGATCCGGAAGTTGTTGTTGACTGACTGGATTAAGATTGGTTTGCATTGTGGACCATTTTTGTTTTGATTTAATTTGCTTTGTTTTACTAGTATGACAGAGCTATAAACAGGGCACATTATTACTATGCTCATTCGCCTGTGACCTGCGTATTGTGTGGAAGCGTTATTGATCTCCCATGTGTCTCTGGTGTAAAGACCCCGTTATTGAAGCTACATTATCCATGAGAAAATGTGACGTATCAAACGTACCTCGAACAGAGTTGCTTCGGAATGTGTGACGATCCATTTGATGAGTGAGAAAACGCGCCGGGTTATTTACCGGTGCCGGGGAAGAAAACGCACGTTTCCGTGGCAACCATTTGCTGCTGGTGCATGATGATGGGGTCCACTGTAAGCCTCACCTAAAGGAAGCGGAAACAAAGGAAACTCTGAATAGAGGAAACTTTTCTCATGCATTAGCTTATAATTATGATAAATGTTCATGTAAGTAAATGATGTAGTAATCAAAGGAAACCCTCTACAAAGGAAGGATTTGTGACTGCAAATTGGGTTCCGTTGTTGAGGATTTTCACTGTATCGCACCTCTCTGATGCTGGTGTCCTGCATAAGTATAGCCATAGTCAAGTGACCGCTGTGGTCAGGTATTACCACAAGTCTATGGGACAAAAACATGTTTTCATTAATGTTACTCTAAGAATATACGTACCGTATTCTCATGCAGAGCCAAACAAAGCAAAAATAGATGATGAAACAGAGGAGCCTCAAAAGGAATCTTCTTCCTCACTGGAGCCTCCGGGAGCTGTGTGAGGCAGGAGATACGCACAGGTTGGGTGGCGACCGGGTCCGCGGTCCCTCATCATCTATGTCACTGCAAAAAAACACGTCACTGGCTTCATCAACTCGAAGAATTTGTCACTGCTGTGAATTGTAATTATTACAAATAGCGATAGTCTAATGAATGGACAATATGTGAAGAATTCTTCTCCAGTCAATATTTGACTTTTTTGACATTTATTCCCATAGAAAATGCATTTTTTGCTTTGTTAATTGGCAATTTTAAACAAGTAGGTAAATGAACATACATATACAGTTCAATACTTTGAACCAATGGATATACACAAGGTGTAGGCAAACAGCTTGTTAATCCTGTAGGTTCAGACTCTTATAATGTTGACATATAAAGTATGGAAGAAAGCTTAAACTTGTATATATATGTTCAAAAGTATTAAAAGGTTTGTACATATACCAGGATGAATCTTCACTATAATATCGAGCAGGTAAATTGGCATGTTGAAATTCTTTATTTTTTTTTATTTTTTCTCATCCGAAAACAGCTTTATTATCCCCGTGGCAATGCTTAAAACATCAGTAGTATTGTATTTCAAATGCACAATGAAGGAGACAATAGACACAAAAATGGTAAAACTTTTACTAGGTCATGGGCATATGAAAGTTGACATTTTTCGGCCTGATGTCTTCACAACCTACCCAATTTTTTTTCATATGCCTCAAAACCAAGACACTAAAGTGATACAAATGCCATCAAATTTTTCATCACATCTTGAAGTTTTATACATGTATTTAACGGGACAAAAATGTCTAGATTACGATATCCCAAAACATCATTTTTTGGTGCCCCAAATACTTAGACTTTTTTAGGAGGCTATTACTCGTATATATACCCAAAAAGTTCCTAGCTGGGGCTTATGAAATAAGCTGCACCCTTGAACTCTTTCAAAGCTGTATCTATTGTGGTGGTGGCCTCTTTTACTGCTACAGAAACAAGAGATAGACTATCAAGGGAGTATGAGAAGAAAACCAGACTTGATGATGGTTGATAGATTGAAATGTACATAGCTTCAATGACATTTTTTTAGAATATGCGTGTTGTTTGGAACACTAAATAGTTACATTTTGATACTAGTATGTTGTAACTAGATGTCATTCATTAACGCTGGTGCTGATTGATGCCATGCTGGCTTGTACTTGGGTCTATAATATTAATCATTGTTACAACATTGCTCACCTTATCCATCAGGCGACGGTTCTCAGCATTTACCACCATGCCAAAACATGCCATGTGTTTTAAGGCAGTTCACATTTTCTTAATTCAGAAAATGGGATAAATTGCTTACAATCATATATAGATTCCCACAGTGTTTAAAGGATGTTATTGATTTGCTTGTTATTGTTTGGTGTTCACTTGCTAAAGGGATAGATTGGCTGGCAAAAAGTCACCAAAAATTTGGAAGGAATTACAATTTCAATTACATCATAAAATGTCAGAGGGGATTGGGGTTCTAGGAAGGTGTGAATCATGTCTTATTCCAGAATTTCTAAAAAAAGCAAAAACATGTTATGCTCTGACAGAATGTTTTTTCCCCATGAATTCTAATTATTATAATAAAATGACTTTATACACAGTATGATTGTACAAGTTTCCAACAACATATTAGAGAAGCTTGATAAGCGTGTGTTAGTGGGGGAGTGGGGGAGTCTACTCACCGTGCACTCGTTGTATTGGGGAGACAATCACCACCTCCCTGGCCTTCACAAACATGGATCCTGTTAAACATGGATGCACTTACACTTACGCCCAAAATGGGCGATTTGCTGTTGTTGAGAAAATATATGGCAGCCTCCGCTGAAAGGGACAATGACATTAGTTTTACAAGCAGAAATTGCAAAAATGGGTTGGGAAAAAACTTGCGATAACATTCAACATTCTATTACTCACTTTATGCTAGCAGCTACTACCGATATAAGTCTGATACGATAAATTTGAGTATTGACCCTCAGGTTTTATTATTTATTCAGTCCCAGACAAAGAACAAAGACAAAAAAACAAAAACAAAAACAAACGACAACAAAAAAACAAAAAAAAACAAAAACAAAACAAAACAAAAACATGCAAAGATTTTGGGAGAGGGAGAGAGAAAAAAGATTTTAAAAAAAGTGATATTCACATTTGAGCGGTGCCATGTGGACGTTCTTGTCTGCAGAGATGAACGCCATGGCGTTGAGCGGTATTCCTATCGCATTGAGCGGCAGATAGAAAGTCTCCCCGGCAATAGTCACGGTCTCGGCACGCTCAGCTTGATGATGCCCTGAAATAACAGAGTTTAAAATACAGAATGTACCCTTCTCTCATCCTGGGCTCCTTCATTCATTATATAAACATGATATAAACAAGAATTTTAAGATGCCAATATGAAAGAGTAAAACTCACTTTTGGCGAGGCTTTCGTTCTTATCGCCAAAAGTGAGTTTTACTGGTTCCTATGTGATTGTGACGCGGTAGTTTACTGGGACCTGTGGTGGTTCGTATTGAAATGCATGGGATTGTGTACTTATTTCTTACTCAGCGTCTAATTGTCTAATTCAGTCCCCAGCTTTAGCTGGCACAGGGACTATCTGTTTTGCGATTTGTGCTAACCTATGCCCGACGATTTGAAGAAAACTAAGGAGTGTTATGACCCAAAACTTTCAGATCCCCCTAAAAATGAACCCTAGACGGACCCAGTCATTTTTGGTGTTTATACAGCCTATGGTTATGTTATAATATTGATACTGTTTTTGACTGTTTATTTTTTAAAGTTGAAGTGTACGTCATGGTACGTCCAGCGTCAGAGAGTAAACCTACAGAATGACGTAAACCATGTCAAACGTTAACCCATTTGATAGTAATTACCACACAAGTCAGATACAGCACCGTTTAACGTAAACTCTTAAAAAAGAACGCCATCAAAACAAATAAACAATCCATGTCATCAATGTTTATTATTTTAAATGTGAAATAATGTCCCTTAAGTAAAAAACAAACAAAAAACAATTATCAAACGGCGGCGGCAACAGAAGAGGTTTGCCATTATATAGGTATATCGCATGCTTAATCTTAATGACAGTACTTATTTTTATTGTTTTGTAAAAAAATGTGCCATTCTCCCAAAGGAGTTTATTTTAAGCCAATGTAGGTAACTTTCACAACAGCATATTCTAGACCAGGAATTGAATACTTACTATTATTTGCATACTTTGTAACTTTTGGTAGATGATATCAATATTAGATTGATTAATCAGGGAATGATTCAGAAATTTGATTTTGGGGGCTAATTTTCAATTTTGACATTCTCCCAAAGGAGTTTATTTTAAGCCAATGTAGGTAGATCCAGGTTTTTGGAAAACAGCAAGGAAAATTCTAGACCAGGAATTGAATTCTTACTTATTTTAATGCATGCTGAAAAATGAAGTATTTTTGGTGGGAAAAAGGTAGATGGGCGGGGGGCTATTAGATTGGGGGGCTTATCAGTATGGCAGGGGGGGGCTTGAGCACCCCCCCGCTCCGTCCCTGAATGATTACAAACAATATTTTTAGCCACGAACTTGGCTTCCAATTTACCTACGTTTGTGTTCTCCCGTCAAAGCTTACATGTTTAATTGACTCGGAATTGTAATCTTATAACTGCATTATAAATCCTTATCAGTACATCTAGATTACAGCAAGAGCATGCTATTAAAAAATTCACTGGAGTTCATTTCTCGGTATACACAAGAAACGTGTCATATTCTTTAACAAACTTTCATATGTATATTCTCTTAAAATAAAAGCTAAACATTAAAATAAATTATACACGACGATTCCTCATACGGTTTTATATATAGTTATCTAGTTTTAATCAAGATGGCACCGCTGCTATACCCCAAACGAATGACTTGTATAACGAAGCTTTTGACACCCAAACACGTGAAATCAGCCGGCCAGTTTAGGCCGTTTTGAGTGGTAAAGGTTTAATCTAGTAACCTTATTAGTGTAAACAGAAGTAAAGTTGATGTCTTTATTAAAAACATTGCACCAAAAAGCTTGGCATCTTGGTATTTATGACTATAATGGATGAATAAAAAAACTTTGATTTCTTCTTTACAATTGTACTTACGTCCTCATTGCCAAATAGAGGAATTTTTATATTACATTATCTAAACCATCCACATAGTGGTGTAATGCCTTCTGTAATGTATTTGATTCAGCTAGTATATAAACTTTCACAACTAGTTTTTCATTTATAAAGTTCATATCTATTTTTCCATTTCTTAATTTTAGATTACCAATACATTCAAACCCAGAATTAATCCAGCTAGTAAAATTGGGAATTTTTTCATTACCATTTAGTAATAGCTTGACACTGTGGTTGCCAAACAAAGGCTGCTCTAGCAATGCCAAATTTAAATTCCCTGGATGATTCAATTTAGCCCTATATAAAGACATAACTTGTTGGTAAAATTCTGGCAAAGTATCAACCTTATTACACGTAATGATGATGATAGAAGGTTTATAATGTTAGAAGTGACTATTAATAACACTCGTTATCATTTCGCTAATGCATACTGTCCTGATGTTAAGAATGAAAGGCGTCATTTCTTAGTTGGTGGAGATTTTCCTACTATTTTAGGTTCAGAAATAATTCTTATCCAACACAAAATACAGTCAAACCAGTAAACAGCAAAGACGTTTTTACTGTTTGAAATAATAATGCAGACGTGGAGAGGATTAGCAGACGTTATTCGTGGCACCCAGGGGGTTAATGTTCACAAGATTCATATCATTGTACGGCTTAGAGATGGCGCTTGAGAATGGACAGAAAGGCCACATTCTCTACATAACATTTTATCCATAACTTATGAATTGTCAGTGAACTCATTCTTTAGTTTTGATGATTGGCAGCTGAGATTCCTCCCATTTTCTTTTTTCAGTGTGAACAAACTGAGAAATGCTACAAATGCCACAAACATGTCTATAAATTAAAACTTACAAATCTTGGTGGACAAATTTGGGCGATTCCACGGCTGGGGCCTCCACGCGTCTTCTGCTGGGGCCTCGGGAGCCTCTGCAGTTAGGGCCTCCGCAGCTGTGGCCTCCTGGTAAATTCACAAGCACAAGTTGTTACGTATAATGAATGAATGATTACAGTATGTTTTGAAGGGATTGCATTTAATTGCTGATTCACTATGCATATCTTTTTACTGGATGTTTGAATGGATTGCCTGATTGGTCATGTTATTTATTGTATGATTTCTACATCCTACAGCATGCTGCTGTACAATATGTGTAGTTTATCTGGTTATAGAACTGTCCTCAAATTATTCATCAGTTTGTAACAACCTTTTAAATACTTTTTAAACTACCAATTAAGAAACATAGTATTTAGTGACATTAGAGAATTCTATCTCCAAGTCTCTAAGACTACATCAGAGTCACTGCCGGGACTTTTTGTTCTGTCAGGCCGATTGGTTAGTGACAGCCTCCATATTTACAAGCCTTTATTTTCACATCCAGTGACTGTGAGGCCAACAATGTGCTTGAATAATCTCATGCATTTTGTAACAATTAAAGAGTCATGCCAATACATGATTCAACATCAATCTAATTTCATATACAGGCCCGTAGGAAGGGCTAAGGCGGTCAGGCGATTGCCTGACCAATAATTTGTGTGTGGGTAAAAAATAATGCAATAATTTAATTATGGCCTGACCAATCATTTGTGAAAAAAATAAAAATCCATGATTATAGACCAAAACTTTTAAATGGCCTTACCAATCGCATTTTACATTAGCCCTGGATCGTAGGCCCTGGATCGTTGAATCTCTGGACTCGTCCAGCCTCGTCTCCTGCAGCTGCTGCCTCCTTGTTGCCATTCGTGGACCATTCCTACATATATCAAAAGTTTATTTTATCGATCGAGGCATCAATTTCCCAAAAATAGATAAAAATGGGGTAAATTTCAATTTTATGTGAGAAATCTTGTATTAACTCTGTAATAGCTCTTCTAATTAGTGCCAGCACCAGGTACAGGACTACTGTTTTCCGACATGCATTAACCCACAGAGTTGCTGATCTCAAATTTTGAAATTTCTGAATTCCGAGGCCAAAATTTTTGAATCTTACGTTTAATATGTATTTTTAACTTATATTTAAATAAGACTATTAAATTCTAATAACACTGTTCTGAGTTTAGAAGGGTCGATGGATAGTAAAAAGGCACATAAAAGTGTAATTAACTTGGTTTCAATATATTTGATTAAAAATAAATACAAAGGTTTGGACAAGTGTCTTCCTACTTTTCGCGTAAAAACGTTCAAAGTAAGGAAAATGCTAGATTAATGTCATGAAATATCCATTTAAAACCTATCGTTTATCATCGCCTATAGGTCGAATTTTTTGTGCCTAAAAATCCATTCCAAAGAGAAAAAGTCGACATATAGTCGACATAAATTTATATGAATTTGAGAATATTCAGGACTTTTTATAATCCATCTACCTTTCCATTTTTCCCATCTCATATTCATCCATTCTGGCATACAAATTTCCCCAATCAATGGGGACACGCGATGTGGCAGGTTTAATTTCAGGCGCTAAAAATATAAACATAGCATTTATCTTATAGTACATTCATGTGTAGGAGATGTAACGTGGCGATATTATGTGTTTACGTGCAAGTAACATAGCTAGTGATATTGTGAGACATGAACTGACCTAGCAACAGGGTGATAAGATACTTAATCGTTCATATCATATTTGAACTGCACTGCTCATTTGCAGGCGACAAATCGACATCGCCAGGCAGGTTTTTTCCACTACATCAGCGTTAAAATCGCCTGGGCGACGTTGCTTGCATGTATTTGATCGAAAAAACCTCGTCGCTTCATCGCTTGTATGTGAATGTCCACTTTCTCCCTGGTACACAAAAGGTTGCTTGCTATTGCAGTTTTGAACCAGAAACTTGTTCGGGATAATAACAGTGAAAAGAAAAGAATAAGAACATTGTCAGCGAATCACGTTGCTTCAGTTTGTCTTACCATGCAAATAAAAAAATTAACCAAAATTTAGTCCAAAATGTAATCCAAAATTTATTGTAAACAGTTTTTGAACCCACAGGTTCCTTTTCAAACAATATAGAAAAAAAAAATGAACACCTTAACTTATAGTAATCTTAATTCATAAAATTTATATTTAATGTAAAGTATGGTACTTTCTTTATATATTATCAAAACTGTAGGACCTACACTTAATAGAAAATATTTGTAATCGCACATATTATGTATACAAGAATTTATTTTAAATAATAAGGTCTATTTAGTAGGATATTCTTAATATTGATATATAACCATAATGTACACATTCAAAACTAAGTGTAAACATTTTTAAATTTTCAACTATTCAAGTAATAAGTGATTATATACAAAACAGTTTGAAAAATACTAATATTAAGATAAAAATAAATCAATATTGTAGTTGGTTTGTGAAAACCACCCAAAGCTGGTTGATACATTATGGACTAAATTTTGGTATTTTTTTATTTGCATGGTAAGACAAACTGAAGCAACATGAGACCACATGCTATATACATCATGAATTCTAACCTACTTTATGAAATTGTGAGTACTTTCCATTGCCCTTTGAAGTTTCTTTAGCTTCTTATGAGCTTCTTAATAATTTAGGGTTATTTTGCACTACTCTATAAGAAAATAATATATGAGAGTTTCAATTAATTAAGAAAAGGAATCAAATTTGAAATAATTTTAATAGCAATAAAAGATTACATATTACTAATTACATGTTAATCTTTGCATATCTACATTGATAATTGTATTACCTAATAATTTATATTAATATCAACAGTTTAATAAATAATTTCTAATTTGGTAATAGTCTTAAACATTCCATTTCATCTGATCACTAATTCTAGTGATTAACTTCACATTCACTCAAGTTATATCAAAGGCCTTGTGAAGTGATGGGGTTCAATCACTGAGGTGTTCTTTGAAGCCTCTGAACTGAAGACTTTGTCTTCACTAGGGTAGTCAGCTATAGATGAAGTGACCAATGTTCTCATTATTAGATATGATTAGCCAATCATATGGTCAAAACATTTTATTCCTAGTGGTTCTTTGGGTCTGAGTTCTGCATGGTATATGGTTTCTTGATTCATTCTTGAGTTTGACTCTGAGAGATACAGATACATTTGTACAAGTTTTGGATACAAGTCAATTTGTTTTGTAATAGTTTGAGTGATTTTGATTTTAAGTGACTTTTTGAGAATAGTGGATAATCCATAGTTGCTCTTAAACATAAAACGTCAAAATAGGATAGTGTTTATCGAAAATCATGGATCCAAATGGATTCTTTGTCCGTGTATTTGATAAACAAGATAGTATGAATCCCATTTCATCCGGATTTGGAGATATGAATTCATTTCACAATCCTGGAGGAGTGTCAGGGCGTGGAGCAATGGATGGGCAGCAACTAGCGAAAGCGAGCCATCCTGGTCTGACTGACGGCTCACAACCCCAATCTAGAGGACAAGGCTACATGCAGGTGAGATTTTACATTGTTTTATCCTTTTGATAACAGTAGCAGGTCCATGATTTACTAGAAAGTAGAGTTAGGAGGGGGTGGGGTATCACTGTCTATTTGAGCCATATTTTCTCTGCTTCATTAGAATGAGTGGTGTAGTTTTGTTTTAGTTAGATTACAAAAACTGTTAGATGCAAATATGTTTGTTTGTCTTTGAAAGGCTACGGGGCAAAGACTCAAAACTACACACTGAACTCTCCCACACTGCAGCCAACTGATCCAGGAACCCATCAAATTGATGCATGAATAAATTGCATGGGTGTGGGGGTCTGAACTGGATTTGTAATAATATCTTTTTGTTTTTACATTCATTGTCAATCGTACTCATTCGTTTGGTCATGCACAAAATGTCTACAATATGCAAAGCATTTTAAATGAGGGATTTAGCATTTTGAATCAATGATATTAAGATTCATCTTGTGTTAAACATAAACATAAACTTAATTTTATCAGCTCATGCTGATTAATTGTTCTTCGACTTTCTAATGAATTTAATTTCACATTACAATGTATCATGATAGATTGGAAATCATTGTAGACTTTTCAATAGACTTGATTTTGACAAAGTTAGCCATGTTACTAATGTTTTACTAATGGTTAAACCATTGTCTTTTTGGTTTAATAATTAGGTTAACTAATTACTCCATACATTTTTAAAAAATGCATTTTGGTTTTAATTTTCAAACTTAGACTTTGAAACAATCAAATTGTATATTAGAAGCATGGACTCATATTTGGTTATCCTTGTCAAGGTTAAACATTCAAATTAATCTGATACATCAGAATTGAGATTTCAGTTTAATTGTAATAAACAAATCATGTTTTTGTGATCCCACAGTAGAACAGTAACATACACTCACTCAAATAACATCAAAGGGCAAATTCAGTGCTCTGAAAGGCCAAGTTCAATTACTGATTCTGATCACTAATTCTAGTGAGTAACTTCACATTCACTCAAGTTATATCAAAGGCCTTGTGAAGTGATGGGGTTCAATCACTGAGGTGTTCTTTGAAGCCTCTGAACTGAAGACTTTGTCTTCACTAGGGTAGTCAGCTATAGATGAAGTGACCAATGTTCTCATTATTAGATATGATTAGCCAATCATATGGTCAAAACATTTTATTCCTAGTGGTTCTTTGGGTCTGAGTTCTGCATGGTATATGGTTTCTTGATTCATTCTTGAGTTTGACTCTGAGAGATACACATGCATTAGTACAAGTTTTGGATTCAGTCAATTGTTTTGCAACAGTCTGTGTGATTTTGATTTAAGTGACTTTTGACAGTAGTGGATAATCCATAGTTGCTCTTAAACATAAAAAGTCAAAATAGGATAGTGTTTTAATATCAAAGATCATGGATCCAAACGGATTCTCTGTCAGTGGATTTGATATGCAAGACTCCTCACAACCTCAATCTGGAGGACGAGGCTACATGCAGGTGAGATTTTATGTTGTTTTAGCCTTTTTAATAACAGTGGCAGGTCCATGATTTACTAGAAAGTAGAGTTAGGAGGGGGTGGGGTATCACTGTCTATTTGAGCCATATTTTCTCTGCTTCATTAGCATGAGTAGTGTAGTTTTGTTTTAGTTAGATTACAAAAACTGTTAGATGCAAGTTTGTTTGTCTTTGAAAGGCTATGGGGCAAAGACTCATAAATACACACTGAACTCTCGCACACTGCAGCCAACTGATCCAGGAACCCATCAAATTGATGCATGAATAAATTGGATGGGTGTGGGGGTCTGAACTGGATCTGTAATATAATCTTTTTGTTTTTACATTCATTGTCAATTGTACTCATTCGTTTGGTTATGCACAAAGTGTCTACAATATACAAAGCATTTTAAATGGGGGATTTAACATTTTGAATAATTGATTTTAAGATTCATCTCGTGGTAAACATAAACATAACCTCAATGTTATCAGCTCATGTTAATTAATTGTTCTTCAACTTTCTAATGCATTTGATTTCACATTACAAAGTATCATGATAGTTTGGAAAGTATTGTAGATTTTTCAATAGACTTGATTTTGACAAAGTTAGCCATGTTACTAATGTGTGTAGGGTTCAACTATTGTCTTTTTAGTTTGATTATTTAGTTAAATTAATTACTCCATAAATTTTTAAAACAATGCATATTCTGGCAAATACTTCAACACCTTCATTAATATCCAGTGGCAGCAGCCAACCAATCCATCTTCACAGGCAGTGATTCTTATTCAGCGAATCCTGCTCAAAAATCATGGTGCTCCAAAAACTATTTCACTACTGGACCTTGCAGCGTGTTTCGACAGCTATCAGTCATATGGGGTAGATTTATTGCCACCAAAAGATCCATATTTGAAAAATCCTTCTAAAAATGGGGCTACTCAATTGAACACCTACTCAATGCCATCTTTTATGAGTAAATCCGACAGCTCACAGTCCACTTGTTGTAGTGTGACGACTGCGATTTGGAAATTCATAAACACATTGGAGCAACATCCAGACAAAATAAGAAGCGATATGATCTACAAAATGCTCAGGGAATATGATGATAAAATTTATAGAAGTTGTCAAGATGCTATACACGCACAACCTAATAAGAAACAAGGTTTTATTGATCATTATAAGGAAATCTCATTTCTCATGTTGGCTGATTTAAAATCTCGACTAGAATTACCATCTACATATTCAAATGAAGTTGTGTTTTTTAACGGTATGATGAAAGACGAAAGGTTTGGCGATCAAAAATGGCATCCGCAGGATTCAACTTACACCATTAAGGACACTGTTGTACCCAAGGAAAGCTGCAATAACGTGAACACACGTAAGCTCAGAGAAAAAGAGACGGAGAACTCCGCTGCTTCGCTTATGACTGTTTCACCTCAAGGATCGTAAAATAATAATTTGAAAGTCCATCCAAGTTCAACTCAAGATGCAGATTTCAAGGAGCATTCCCCTGTTGATGCAAAAGATAAACAAGCAGATGTCACTCCCAATGTACTTGCTAAAGTTGATGATACAACAAAAGCTTGCATTGGTGTAGACCCTGATATCATAAGGGTTCTTGATGAATTAGATGCTAATGTAATTGATGTTCCAAAAGTAAATGTAATCGGTGGTCCTAAACCTAATCATAACAATTCTCATACCAAGGAAATCAAGACCATTCGAGGTATTATTTCTGATCCAAAAGCTAATTTTAATGATGCTACAAAAGTGGATGATGATGTTGAAAGAGCTGACGAAAATGAATATAATGCAGATGCCAATAATAATGTTCCAGCCAACACTGCAATGAAAGTGAATGATTCATTATCAGTTACCAATAGTATTCAACCCGATGCTACAGTACTCCAGTCTAAAGCACAACCCACCAATACTGCGACAACCACTACAAAAGCTCGGCGTCGAAACGAGCCTCTACCAGCTGCCGCTGTATCAGCGATGGCGCTTTTGGTATAAGCAAAATGAAAATATCCATATCCTAGCCGTGATCAGATGGAACAATGGGCTGAAACCATGGACTGAAGTTTGAACAAGTGAAGAAATGGTTTGCCAACCAGAGGCAAAGAGAGTTGTTTGCTCAAAAACCCTCGGAGAAGTCTGTGCGTGGAAGAAAGTTGTCACCTGGCAATACAGAAGAATTGGCAAGAAGAGGCATGGAAAATAAGCGCAAGAGGATTAGAGGTGCATCAGTCGACACCAAGATTAAAAAACATAAGTCTGAATGAACATTTGTGCAAGAGTGAAAGTTTTGTTTAGCTAAATGTAGAGCAAATACTGAGTCAATCTGTAATAATGGATGTATGAATAATCGAATATGAAGTGACAAACAAAACCAGGCTATTAATGTATGGGGAATTAACTACATTTTATGTCAATGTATGACTTTGATCATGCATTTAGGAAAATAAAGTGAAACTTGACTGGCTTTATCAATATGTGAGTTTTATCAAATGTGTTGCATGTTAAACAGCACATACTCAAGGTCATGTATTAGCATACTGTACAGGCTGGCCATTTATGACAAAGCGTATAATGACGTGATTGAACTAAGGTCGGATAAAGGCAAATCTGTGGTGCCGAAGACTGGCAAGCACACATATGATCAGCCATACATGGGTAGCTATGGGTGACTTTGGGATGACAGTGAATAGAGCGTGGAATTTGGCCCGGGAAGCTGGGTAAAATATTCCCTTTCCAGGACGACAAACATAAAAAAATGAGCATGGGCTGCAAAGGGATGGCCGTAGTGGCAAAATTTGGCCAAAATTGTGAACAGTCAATGAGATTATGAAGGTCCACGATATTGGTTTGATAAGTCTTGTAATTGGACAAAAAGCAATTATACAGAAAAAAACACACAAACTCTGTGTAAAATAAGTATTTCGTAATCAGAGAGCTGAAAATAATATTGTACCATTACTGTAAACAGTCATCTAAAAGTTCATAGATTAATGGTTGAAAAATTGTCAATTCAATGGTGAGCCTCCACATGAATGTGTATTTATATTGCAATTTCATTGGTTTAGATTTTAGGCATGGGGTGGGGGTGTGTGGGGTGAAGGCTTCGATGTCTCCTTAGATGATTAATATGCCTTATGTAATCTGATATCTTCATAAACAAAAATAATGTTTTATGTGCAGCATCTCAGGTAACATTGACAAGTATTTCTTCCGAATCATGACAATTCAAACTTGATATTGTTTTATGAATACATAGATATATTGTAATGATTTTAAGGTTTGATATTGCAAGATTTTTCTGGGATTTTTTTGTAATCTGCTATAAACAGTGATAAATGTGATTCAAATGAAAAATAATATACATTGTTATATTAGATTTGTGTCATATAGGGAAACGTGTGCAATAATGTATTATTTTTTTGTCTTTTGCTGTGTCAGTGCATTTATTTTGTATTTATTTTTTTTTTTTTTTTTACTATATTCATTTGTGCACAAATAGAAAAATAATAAATATGAAAAAAAGCTTTTTTTTAAATACACAACAAACAATCTACAATATAAGTGACTATTGCCCCCTGGCTCCGGCAGGTGAAGCACCGCAAAGTGGCGCTGTAAACACACAACTTAGGGTCTAGGACTTGTAACTTTAAAAAGCTACTAGTCCATCCCATAAGATACTTGTCCTGACAAGTTGCCAAACGTGTTTTGGCTCAGCAGCTACTCATATGCAGGTCGAATGAATTCAGCACAAGTCCTTCCCTATTTCTACTAGTCTGGGCCAGCGGACTAGTAACTAAATGAGAGACTGACATGTCAAATCAAAATCTAAGTATGTTGTTGTCATCATGCAATGTATGCTCTGCAGCACGTGCGCATGACAGAGGTTTGTTTATTTGCTCACTGTACGTGGTAAAACCAGACCCATTTATGGATTGTTGACATTCTGTCGTCAATTACAGTGTGTCAAATATGTGCAAGCCGCATCGAATCATACGTGTGAGGAGTCTATGCATACAGAAAACCATCACCATGAAATTGTCTAAAATGCGACCTGTAACCACCTCATATCCATAAACTTCTAACCGGTGCCCAAACCATACCTATGTGCTTTCAAAGATC
>JAGTTF010005227.1:0-10318 GCA_019095985.1 Streblospio benedicti | reverse complement strand
AAATTGTGTACATACCAAATAGATCTGATTTTATGTATGAGATTCTTAGATTCTTGACATAAACCATTGAAAATCATAATTTTATGCTGTTGTTCAGACAAACATCACGTCCAATAGAAATCCACTCGATTTAACATTTTTTTTACTGAACTTCACATTTTGATTATTACCATTGATGCTTGAATGCTAAAGTTGACCATCATGGGCATCCAGAAAAAATATATGTCAGTCAAGCACAATTTATATTGCGTCTCACTAGAGAGTCTACTCTGAATAAACCTAAGGAGCCCTGTTGCAGGTGTGTGTATTGTCCGAGCTGCCCAGACACCACAGTCGCAACCACAAGAACCTCGACTTTGTGCCGGTCAGCAGCCGTCTTCTTGCCAATCACTTTGGAGACAAGAGGAGACAATATTTTGCGGTCGTGAATGCTCGTGTTGGGCGTGCAACCATCCTTTGACTTTGCTTTGCTCTTACTCCTCGACCTAGATCTAGACCTGTTTCTAGACTTGGATTTTCCACATCTTCTGCTGGACCTACTGCGGGAGTCATCTTGAAGTTGTTAGATAAGAATGCAACTGCTCTCTGGCAAAAAGACAAACTGAGGAGTGACAAACTCAGCAGACCCCGGTGCAGTCAGATAAAAAGCAACTGGTCAGCATCCAGCGGTCAGCAACGTTGGTCAGCAAACCGGTTTCCAGTCAGGTCAGCAGACGGCGGTCAGCTGGACCCCGGTCAGCAGACGCCCGGTCAGCAGACGGCGGTCAGCAGGCGCCCGGTCAGCAGACGGCGGTCAGCAGACGCCCGGTCAGCAGGCGGTCAGCAGCAGCGCCACCATCACAAACCAGCAGCACCAGCGCAACAACAGGTGATGCTCTATGTGTGTTGTGTTGCTTTAACCCTTTTACCCCTCAAATTGGCCAAAACCAGCCGGATCATTTCACGTGTTTGGGTGCCAAAAGCTTCGTCATACAAGTCATTCGTTTGGGGTATAGCAACGGTGCCATCGTGATTAAAACTAGATAACTATATGTAAAACCAGATAAGGAATCATCGTGCGCAATTTATTTTAATGTTTAACTTTTAGTTTAGGAGAATATAAAGAAGTTTCATTTGACAGCATTAATTTGCACTCAAAAATGGCGCCATGTTTGCCATATCGCGGCAAATGCTAAAACACCAAAGTTTGATCGAGTTGTAGACATACTTATAATGGTTCAATCTTGATGAGAAATACATATTCATGTTCCTAACCACTAAGGCTTTATCATGAGATATAAATCCGTTCAAAAAGCACCAGATAAATATTTTTAATTATTTTCTAAATTCTGCGATTTATTTACTGCGCATTTACGCTGCATTTACCACAGTCCTATACCGATCCGAACGGGGCTTCCTTTTACCATTGGAAATGTGATGCTTCGTTTCAAAACAATTGTGAAATTGGGAATGGGGTAAGCCAAAATGGTTTCCTTGTATTTTGGTGAAGAGCTGTTTGAAATACGAGCATTTTTATGGAAATTATGGAAGTTTAAAGTTGGCAACGCAGCTCCGACATATGGAAAGATTTTATACGCGCTACACTGCAAATATTTGCGAGGATACAAGGGCTGTCATGTAATAAAACGTGAGGGGTAATGGGTTAATGAATAAAATCAAAATTAAATTTTAAAACAAAATTACATCTTATCAAGAATACAGCCGAAAAAGAAAGCTATACATGTACACTATTGATAATGAGACCTAGTGCTGTAGGCCAAATATATAGAATATTTAATTTGCTGATAGAAGTCATTGATAAAGACTAGTGGATGTTTTGCCCCAGGTGATCGCGGTGCCACAGCCAGAGATACGCAAAAATGAGTACGTCTGAGAGTACAAGGGAAGGCTCTACTCGACAAAAGTGCTTTTGAGGTAAGTTATACTCTACCACAGCATCTTACATGGGGAGGCACATCAACATAAAACAGCAAACAGTGGTAAAATCTGCTCATATTGTACAAAATATCACTGGACATTTGTATTTTCACAAGAACTGAAGAGTGTTTTTTAATGAGCCTGCTATAGCTTTGTGTCAAACAAACTTGCTGTAGCCGATAATACCAGCTCCTGAGATAGCCAGTAAATTTGTAAGGTAGAAATAAAGATATACTACTACGCACTTAAACAATAAATACATCACTAAATAAAATTATTTGTTGAAATAAGTCTTGTGGGGTAACCATTTTAAAGTTGCACGCCAAATCTGAGCACCCTCGCTGATGCAACCTGTAGAGGGGTAACAAACCGGGCTGATGGACGGACGCATATAATGGGGTATTAGCCAGCATGAAGAAAGGTCATGTATAAGTGCCCTTTGCTACCCGAAGCTCGTAAAACAATCTCACAAAATGCTCACAAAGACACCATAAATTTTTGCATTTTGCAGAGAATCCATGTACTAAGGATGGGTTCTGACCAAGGCTTTAACTGAATAGGCGCATGAATTTAGTGTTTTAAGTATTAAGTTCACTTTGGACATTTTTGGTACATTCATACCACACAAGCCACGTAGATAAATATCTTGTTTAGTAATCCATCATATTAACCAACAATTTTCTTCTTGAAGGATTTCTGATGTAGAATCGTTTATTCTGTTTTCTTATCGCAGAGCCAGAATCTGAGACCGGCGATTGAGACGAGAACTTGAGGAAACCAAGCGGATGCTGGCGCAACTGATGGCATGATTGAATTTTGAAAATAAAACTACAATGCGGACACACGCTCGACCAGGTGCAGACCAGACAAAGGAAATCATGTCAAGCAAAAGGCCAGCTGTGCAAGACTCCCAGACCAATGAGTCAAATGAGCTTGTAGAAAACACAAGGCTTAGAGCTTGCAGGCCGCGACGGGCTGAAAGGAGGGGCTCCTGGACCAGACCGAGAAGTTCGGGGGAGACAAATTCTCCCCCGAAGTCCCGAAGTCGGTTCAGGAGACCCCGAAAAACGAAGATTGAAAAACCAAAGATAAAAAATTTAATGGAAAATGGCAACAGAAATGAACTATATGACAATCACGGCATATCAATCGTTAATAATTATATACAAAACAATATAATCCAACAATCCAGGGAAATAATCGACCGGGCAAATTTGTATTGTTGATATTTTGGAGATTACAGAAATTTGAAATTTATTAATTTTATTTACAATAATTTCGACAAACAAACATCATGAGGTAAATCAATATTTTCTTTTACTAAATTACGTTCTCGACCATTAAAATTAGTGTAAAGAGATTAACATTTTTCATGGGTTAGATCAAGATGTTTCATAGTGTTATAGATTTTGCCTAATATTCATTTTTACATTGACTTAAAGTTGCAGTTGCTGGCATACATCAGAATTATGGCTGTGCTGCACAATGACAATTATGGGTAAGTAAATATTGTAGGGTTCGTTTAAAGTTTGCCATCATACATATATATATTATAATTATGCAACCATAATTCGTTGGTTTTATTACCAGGTAAATGATATTTAAGTAAGCGTGCTGATTTTTTTTCAGTCTGTTTGGCATTATTGTTGTTTTGGGATCGACGTAACAACAACAACGATGAAGGTAATCAAGCAGAAACCACTAGCCTAGCTAATCCAAGCAATATTCCTCAAAAGGACGAAAAAGAAGTTACCCACAGTCCGTAGCATTACAAAAAACTTAATAAGTGCGAGTCGTACATTATACCACTCTACCGAGGACACACCCTTGAATACTGTTCTCTGATTGGCTGAAAGCCAAAATCAGCAGGGGATAATTACTGCATGAACCATGGCATGAGTAAATTTTGCCCTCTAAGAGTAGAAGCGTCCTCCATTTTGAAACATTCGATTAGAAATATAATCAACTATATTTAAGTTACCACACAGATTTTGATACACACAGTTAGATAAAAAGCCATAACAATATAATCCCCCATACTAGTAGTACTAATGCTTAAATTTGAACCGGATTAGGGAGCGAACGCAATTATTGGGGTATTAGCCAGCGAAAACACTGGAATAAAATCACAGTGCTTCAGCTGCCTCTCAGTGTTGGGCAGTTTGTCAACGTTGTGCAGTGTTAAACGTTGTGGAAGCATGATAGCACCGTGCTGTGAGCATTTTTATTGTATGTTTTTGTAATGGGTTCAAATGCACACTATTTTTTCACCGATATTTACTGAGGACCTATGCTAAGGCCAAACAGAATTGATAGTTTGGTTCGGTTGGCTGAGATTGAGTAATTGAAGGGTAGGGGGGAATAATATTTTATTTTATCATAATATTTTATCATGAAACCAGGCAGGGTAGGTAGGAAAATGTTAAAAATTTTATGCAAAAATTCTGATAGTCGGGAGGTGTTCCTGTAAAATTTTATGGGCCTTAAAGGAAGGGTAGGGCGAAATTTTATCCGAAAAATTTTACAGAAGATCACATGTAAGGAATATTCAGCAACAGTGTGAGATCCATATACACGGGTTGACATCAACAAACTCCAACAAGTACAGAGGAGGGCAGCCAGATTTTTCACCAATAGAATCCACAATACCAGCAGCCCAACAGCCACGCTGGAGGAGCTAGGATGGGAAGACTTGGAGACAAGGAGGAAGAAGATAAAACTATGTATGTTTTTAAAATCCATCATCATCTCGTAACCATAAAAATGCCTCAACACATTCATCCAGCATCCATAAGATCAAGAAGGACACACAGTTTGACATATTTTGAAATTCCGACATTGACAGATTACTATAGACACTCGTTCTTTCCAAGCACAGTAATTCTCATGGAATAACCTGCCAGCAGAGGTGGTCAGTGTTCCTACACTGGAAGCTTTTAAAAGCCACCTAGCCCACGCCCACTTCTAAATCTTTAATTTCATGCTTGTTTTTAACCTGCACCACTAACAACTGTTTTTATCTCTGACTTCTTACTATCGGCCCTACCCCACTCTTACTAACACTATCTTCTGTTCTCTTTGCGCACAACACAACTTGTTTTGGGCGATGGAGCCATCATATCTGATGTTTTCGCCGACACCAACACTCAGATTCAGATTCAGATCAGACCTCGCCTTAAACTCGACCAGCCAGCCTCCCTTTGACGGGGCCACGTGGTGGTGGGTGGCTCGCTGTACATGTACGTTGGTCTTTGTTGTGCGAGACTAACCTAGCGTGAGGTCATGAGAACAGTTTGGGAGTGAAGACAGTCAAATGTAACTGTATGCGTAGAAAATGGCATAAAACTGAACGTTTTCACAGAAATCGTCGATCATCTGACCTATTTTAATGAATTTACAGCCTCAATCGTCTATCCAATGTTTCGATACGCAGCAGCTGACTCACAATCGATACAAGACAATTTAATAAAGGCTGGGCGCCCCATCGACTTTAAGGCAATAGTTTGTAACTGTTTCGTTTACGCTTTTTCATCGAGGATCGGTAAAACATTTCTTGAATTTTTTTCAGTTTTGAGGTGGAGTCGTAAGATATAACCATTTTTTTATAACAAAAATATGCTGGGGGGACTTGATTTTATAAAATATTAAGGGTCGGGGGTGTTTTAAGAGGGGCGGGCGCCAACCGGAACCAAACTATCAATTCTGTTTGGCCTAAGTGAACTGTTGTTGTTACTGCAGTAGTTGTAAGATACCTAGCGAAACTAACATGTATTATGTTGGTCAGAAAATTTGTATACTCTAGTTATTTTCTGTCAAAAGAGATCTGTTGCTTGAAGACAGTGTGCATTGTCTACTACACTCAGCTGCGTCTTCCATGCATTTAAATGGCTTCTGTCTGTGCATGCGAAATAAACAGGCTGATAACTCGAAGACTACTTGAGCTATTGATTTACAAATTGAATACTAGTAAATACTAGTAGCATTTTTTTATTGAATGCTATCTGATACAATTTATCATTTACTTGTGCAATTTAGAATGGCAATTATAAATGAATAACAGAAAAATCATTATAAGGAATAAACTAGTTAATAAGTACAAAGTAGTAATTCTGTTGACAAAGTAACTTGATGAGGCAACTGGTTGACATTCTTACAAAAAAATGTAGTCTGGCACTTTCTCAAAAATATCTACAAAATAGTATTGATATGTAATATATTCCTAAGTCCAACAAATCTACAACATTTCAAACAGTATTATACTTAATTCAAACTTGGCTAAAAAAATTCAATTAGCTAAAAAATTTATAGTTGTTTAGCTAATTGGCTATAAAAAATTTCAATTGGCTAAAAAAATGTTTAGCCAATTGGCTAAATTTGAGATGGGTCTAGCGCTAACCCAGTATTATTGATCTCTGTAGGGTGATGAACCAAGACCAGCTCAAAGAATGGAACCTGCGGGCAGAATGGCAGATGGTAAGTAGAGCTAGATAGCAAAGATCGTTTTGTCATCAGAAACTATTCTCAGTCTTCCTTCGCAAAACTTCTAATTGTCTCATCCAAAGGATGATTGACATTATAGATGGTTCCTTATTTTTGCCTGGGGTGTATTTTGAGGATTTGGTCTTATTTTCATATACAAAATTTATGCCATCCCCCACCCTTTATAAAGTTTGAATGGTAAAAGTAAATGAATGTCCCTGCACTGGTCAAGAACATACGCGTTAGATATAAAGTAGTGTGAGTGTGATGCTGACAGACGCTGTGAGAGTCATGTGATTTCTGTCCGCTTCAGACCGACCTGTTGCCTCTGTGAAGCCTGTGTCTGCTGCTGCTGCTGCTGCTGCTGCTGCTGCTGCTGCTGCTGCTGCTGCTGCTGCTGCTGCTGCTGCTGCTGGTAAGGTCCCTTATTAATCAAGAGCATGTAGTAGTATCTGTCTGTTGATTTCAGTACGTTACTTTGCTAGATGCGCTCACCAGAGTATCAACATACGTCTGAGTCTTGTTACGTCACTAAAATGGACGTGTGACGAGTCTTAACATATGTCGAGACTCTGGCAACCGCATCTAGTAGTTTTCAAACTATGTAGTAACTAATCAGAACAAAACACGCGTACATATGATTAGTCTATCTAATTCTGTAGCTCCTGAGTGAGTTGACAAAAGAGTCGCAATGATCTCAATGTGTGCTTCTGTGGCTGAGTGGTTCGGGAGCTGGACTCCTGACCAGAAGGTCATGGGTTCGATTTCCGTAGGGGTCTGGGTGTTGAGCAAACTATCTCCTACAGGTTGCACACTGCTCCGTGATAGAGGACGAGTGCTAATTTTTAGAAACTCGTCCTTTTCACGAGGAGCAATTCTGAATATTTTTGTCATACAGATATAGAGTTTGTGCAAGGAGGACCAGTACATTTTTTTGTAGGATGAGTAGATATTTGAGGGTTACTAGTCCTGCTGACAAGTAACACTTTTCCACCTAATCCTGACCCTGAGCTATACATCATTAAAATAGGCACAGGTGAGGCGAGTGAACACTAATGGGATTAGCATCTGTGCCACAGCAGCAAATGCTGTATGTCCCCCAGGGGAGATGATGTTACTGTTGAAATCATTATTAATTTTTATCAAGAATACTGCCGAAAAGAAAGCTATACATGTACACTATTGATAATGAGATCTAGTGCTGGCCAAATATACAGAATATTTAATTTGCTGATAGAAGTCATTGATAAAGACTAGAGAGTAGTGGATGTTTTGCCCCAGGTGATCGGTGGTGCCACAGCCAGAGATTGCAAAAATGAGTACGTCTGAGAGTACAAGGGGAAGGCTCTACTCGACAAAAAAGTGCTTTTGAGGTAAGTTATACTCTACCACAGCATCTTACATGGGGAGGCACATCAACATAAAACAGCAAACAATGGTAAAATCTGCTCATATTGTATAAAATATCACTGGACATTTGTATTTTCACAAGAACTGAAGAGCGATTTTTTAATGAGCCTGCTATAGCTTTGTGTCAAACAAACTTGCTGTGGCCGATAATACCAGCTCCTGAGATAGCCAGTAAATTTGTAAGGTAGAAATAAAGATATACTACTACGCACTTAAACAATAAATACATCACTAAATAAAATTATATGTTGAAATAAGTCTTGTGGGGTAAAACCATTTTAAAGTTGCACGCCAAATCTGAGCACCCTAGCTGATGCAACCTGTAGAGGGGTAACAAACCGGGCTGATGGACGAACGCAATTATTGGGGTATTAGCCAGCGAAAACACTGGAATAAAATCACAGTGCTTCAGCTGCCTCTCAGCGTTGGGCAGTTTATCAACGTTGTGCAGTGTTAAACGTTTTGGAAGCATAATAGCACCGTGCTGTGAGCATTTTTATTGTATGTTTCTTAATGGGTTCAAATGCACACTATTTTTCACCTGTTATTTACGGAGGACCTATGCTAAGTGAACTGTTGTTGATACTGCAGTAATTGTAAGATACCTAGCCGAAACTAACATGTATTATTTTGGTCCAGAAAATTTGTATACTCTAGTTATTTTCTGTCAAAAGTGATCTGTTGCTTGAAGACAGTGTGCATTGTCTACTTCAATCTGTGTCTTCCATGCATTTAAATGGCTTCTGTCTGTGCATGCGAAATAAACAGGCTGATAACTCGAAGACTACTTGAGCTATTGATTTACAAATTGAATACTAGTAAATACTAGTAGCATTTTTTTATTGAATGCTATCTGATACAATTTATCATTTACTTGTGCAATTTAGAATGGCAATTATAAATGAATAACAGAAAAATCATTATAAGGAATAAACTAGTTAATAAGTACAAAGTAGTAATTCTGTTGACAAAGTAACTTGATGAGGCAACTGGTTGACATTCTTACAAAAAAATGTAGTCTGGCACTTTCTCAAAAATATCTACAAAATAGTATTGATATGTAATATATTCCTAAGTCCAACAAATCTACAACATTTCAAACAGTATTATACTAAATTCAAACTTGGCTAAAAAAAAATTCAATTAGCTAAAAAAAAAATTATAGTTGTTTAGCTAATTGGCTATAAAAAAATTTCAATTGGCTAAAAAAAAATGTTGTTTAGCCAATTGGCTAAATTTGAGATGGGTCTAGCGCTAGCTCAGTATTATTCATCTCTGTAGGGTGATGAACCAAGACCAGCTCAAAGAGTGGAACCTGCAGACAGAATGGCAGATAGAAAGTAAAGGTAGACAGCAAAAATCGTTTGTCGTCAGAAACTATTCTCAGTCTTCCTTCGCAAACTTCTAATTGTGTCATCCAAAAGACGATCGACATTTTTAGATGGTTCCTTATTTATGTCTGGTGGGTATTATGAGGATTTGATCTTATTGTCATATATAAAATTTATGCCATCCCCCACCCCTTATAACGTTTGAATGGTAAAAGTAAATGAATGTCCCTGCACTGGTCAAGAACATACGCGTCAGATATAAAGTAGTGTGAGTGTGATGCTGAGAGACGCTGTGAGTCATGTGATTTCTGTCTGTTTCAGACCGACCTGTTGCCTCTGTGAAGCCTGTATCTGCTGCTGCTGCTGCTGCTGCTGCTGCTGCTGCTGCTGCTGCTGCTGCTGCTGGTAAGGTCCCTTATTGATCAAGAGCACGTAGTAGTATCTGTCTGTTGATTCCAGTACGTTACTTTGCTAGATGCGGTCACCAGAGTATCAACATACATCCGAGTCTCGTTACGTCATTAAAATGGATGTGTGACGAGTCTCAACGTATGTCGAGACTCTGGCAACCGCATCTATTAGTTTTCAAAATATGTAGTAACTAATCAGAACAAAACACGCGTACATATGATTAGTCTATCTAATTCTGTAGCTCCTGAGTGAGTTGACAAAAGAGTCTCAATGATCTCAATGTGTGCTTCTGTGGCTGAGTGGTTCGGGAGCTGGACTCCTGACCAGAAGGTCATGGGTTCGATTTCCGTAGGGGTCTGGGTGTTGAGCAAACTATCTCCTACAGGTTGCACACTGCTCCGTGCTAGAGCCACCGTCCGCTCGATAGAGGTAAAAACTAGTGAGGAAGTGCTAATTTTTAGAAACTCGTCCTTTTCACGAGGAGCAATTCTGAATATTTTGTCATACAGATATAGAGTTTGTACAAGGAGGACGAGTACATCTTTTGCAGAACGAGTAGATATTTGAGGGTTACTTGTCCTGCTGATGAGTAGCACTTTTCAACCTAATCCTGACCCTGAGCTATACATCCTTAAAATAGGTACAGGTCAGGCGAGTGAACACTAATGGGATTAGCATCTGTGCCACAGCAGCAAATGCTGTATGTAGCCAGTGCTGTATGCTCCCCAGGGAGATGAAAGAGATGTTACTGTTGAAATCATTATTAATTT
>JAGTTF010005226.1:60722-70871 GCA_019095985.1 Streblospio benedicti | reverse complement strand
TCCTTCCTTAAAATTTGGAAATATTTTTTTTTCAATATAGTAAAAAACATGATTGGGCGATTCACGTGTCTTCATCACGTCAAACCCAAGGGAAATACCTATAATTAAAAAAAAAGCAAATAAAATAAATACATGTATTTACATAGAAGTCTTATGAATTTATTTTCCAACAGAAGCAGAAAACTTAAGACATACACAAAAAGGCAAATTCATGCATTCGAAAATTTCAAATCGTATGACACAAGTTACAGAAATTCCGAGGTCATTCAAACAATAGAATTAATATGATAAAACTGTGCATCGATAATTTATTTGCACGGTCATACAAATTTAAATTACCTTGGGGACATGCCACAAGCATTATTCCATGCAGCAGTGATGGATGTCCCAGGTATTACTTGTAAGTATTTTCCCTTTTTGATTTTACTTTATCGCATGAATAGCTTCCCTCTGCTCTTCAGATTTTGTGTTTTTTCATAGAGGTTGACCTCCCGTCTGAACTCCTGCTTCTGTCGGAGCTTCTTTCCTTACCGTGCTTTCTCGTGTTCTGGTGAGGCGGACATTTCTCTGCTAGAGCAGGACACTGGCCCTAAATGAAGAATCTTTAAGAGTGAATTTGAGATTTTTTGTGATTTCAATGCACATTTATACACTAGTGGTAGTTCCCGTTCCATCAACGATAGCATGTGTTGTGATAGTTGGGTTTGCAGGGACATACAAATTAGAATAACCATGGGAGATGCCACAAGCATTATTCCCAGCAGCAGGTACTGCTTGTTGCAAATATTTTGCTTTGTTGTTCTTTATCACATGTATAGCTTCCCCTCTGGTGTATGACACACGACTTTATTTATATATGTTAATACTGATTCTTTATGTCATCTCAAATGCAAATCTTTCCCTGACAACATGAACTAGCCTTGGATGCTCATCAGAGCTCAATTTGTGAAGACACTTTTATTATAGAACTGTCACTTTTAGAAGGTAGTCTGCATATTTCTTGTCTGACTATATCCTCCACATCTCCATCCTCCTGCTCTATGTCGGGCGAGACTTCAAGTAGCCACAGTGCTACCAGATATCTTTTATGTAGACTATTACTAGTAGTAGGACTATTCATCTAGATTATATTTAACTACACTACACTACTACTTACTATTTACAACACACTAACGTTGCGGCGACCATCGCGGTGCCTTCAACAGAGTGACTGTTTTGGTATGCTGCGTCACAATGAGTGCGAACTGGGTTTCCGCCAGGTGGAGTTCCTGGCGGAAGCAGATGGAGGAGGGTTCGGGGGGGGCTCCCTGCCTTAGTTGAGGTTGAGCTTCGGGCGGTGCGTGGCTCTTGATGGTTTCAAAGATCTTACGTCGGAAGGAGCTGATCTTGCTTTTTGCCTATGACTCTGGCTGACTCACTACTGAATAGATGTCAAGTATTCTCTGTATGGATCTGTATGGCAGACTGGTACTATGCGGTCCAGGTGTTCCTTTTCAGTCTCGTTTGCAGATTCCTGCCAGTTTCCCCAATGTATGTTTCATGGCATGAAGGGCATGAGATGTCATCACAACACTCCACACATTTTCTTTTGGGCCGTCTTTGTCCTTGGGTCCTAACGCTTGGAGCGCTGTTGGGCCCAAGGACAAAAAAATTTCCTTGAAGCCACTGCCATACTACGATGAAGGCGCAGAGAATCTGAAGCAACACCTGGTTCTGTCTGCACCAGCCCACAGAAAATACTAGTAATCGACGGAATTGGCCCAGCCAGCATTGAATCTTGGAAGCCATCAGGTCTTGGAGCCGGCCAACAGGCTGAGAATCCCGCCAGGAACTGGCGAAGGCAGTTTGTCATTTGTCAGAATCTATATCTTACAATATCCTCCCCATCTCCATCCTCCTGCTCTATGTCGGCGCCGACTTCAAGTAGCCACAGTGCAGGTCGTGCTGTAATGACGGCCAGTATGAGCGCCGTGGTTCTCAACTTAATCTCTCTAGGACCTCTTCCTCCTCAGATATAAAATATAATAAAATAAAATAGAATAAGATAAGTAAATAAACTGATTATCTTTAAAATTATATACATCTGATTCAATGATCAGATCCTGTTTGTTGGTGTTTGAATCGGGTAAGCAATCATCACAAATGTCAATAATGTTTTTACTACTCATATCCTCACTTTCTGGACCCGGTTCCACGTTTTCAGACTCGAAATTACATGCGTCACCACAAGAAAGCACTATTTCCTTCACCATTATCATCACTGCCACAGTGCAGGTCGTGCTGTAATGACAGGCCAGTATGAGCGCCGTGGTTCTCATAAGTGATAAAGTATATACTAGAGCACTAGAGATGGGATGTTCATGATAACATTAAATTGATTTGTATTGAGAATAACACGTCTTCACGTTAACTTGTTTATTCAACCACTGACCAGTCCTCGCATCCTTTCCCTGTAGCATAGTCTCTGTTAGACGATCCTCTCGTTTGCTCACTTAGTGCAGCGAGGTCTTATGAGCCATTGCGCCTTCCACGACCACCACTCTGGCCTCGTCCGTAGCCTCCTCGCCCTCAGTTTCCTAGAACACGGCCTCTTTTGCCTTGGTATCCTGATCTGACTTCATTATTGGCCTTTCCGTGTTGCTTCTCAACTTGGATCTTCACAAGTTCATTGCGGCGAGCAATATCTAGGCCAATCTGGAGGGTCAGGTCCTTCTTGAACTGAAGTCTCTCTTGCAATTTGAGATCGTGAAGTCCAGCCACAAAGCGCTGTGGGTCTTCATAGTTACACATTTTCACCAACTCTTGTAAATCTCTAGCAAAGTTTTCTACGGTTTCGTTGGGGCCTTGAACTCGGGTGTTGAACACTGTAGATTCATTGATTATGTTAACTTGCGGGATGAAGTAATTCTCCAACTTTTGAAGTAAAACACTAATCATTTCATCTGTCTCATCAACTTCTATGACCTCCCCTTCATTATCAGGATCCAGGATGGAAACTCTTCCCCATGTGAAAGTGGCCATGACTTGTTCTGCTTTCTTGGTGCCCATATGATAAATAAGAGCATCTCTGTGCACGGAGCCTTCATCTTTGTCTAATTTAGATCTACCTCGATATCTTAGAAATTAATTTTTCCAATCTTTCCAATCTTCTGGATTAAAAGAATGGAGGTGGTTCCGAATTATTATTCAACACAGGATGGCTGGGCGTTCAGATGTTTTATTTCTTTACCACATATTTTTATGTACACGTGAGGAAGTGGTAAACAGAGTCTCCGTAAAATAAGTCACTTCACAGAAACGGACTTTCAGTAAGATCACTTACACAAAACTTCCAATACTGTAATTGGTTTAATAATTGCTAATAGCCAAGATGTTGGGAAATCCAAGTCTCATCATTATAAACCTTATCTATCAGCCCGCTTTGAATTTAATAAACTAAACCGAGGACACTTCATTCAGCTACAATACACAAGACCTTATTCATATATGTTAATACTAATTTGAAAATGAAAACCTGGCAACCTACCAGTCATTACTCTTTCTGTATGTCAGGTCAAATGCAAATCCTTCCCCTGACAACATGAACTAGTCTTGAATGCTCATCAGAGTTCAATATGTGAAGACACTTTCACTATCCCGTACGAAATCAGCCACCCCTAGAATATGGGAAACTAACCCATTATTTAATATTGCTATTTACTGGTAGATTTACCCCTAAAATATCCCAAATCTGAAAGGCATTTAGATGGCTTAAACTAGGCATCGTTATATCAAATCCACCCCAAATTTAGCCCGTACTATACCAAAAGGGCTCTATTAGGGGTATACGCCTAGGGGTAAATTAGCCATAAAGATAAGTAATGGATGGCGTGCCTGGCCTGATGGTAAAAATAAGGTATAATCTAGGGGCTAATGAAGGGCTAGTCTCACACTGGCATCATCAAGTCATCAATCATTTGGAAACCAAACGACTGAGGGTCAATGGTTTCTCCTGACAAACAAGTTTATTTGCATGTGTGAAGTATAAAATGACCTAAGAATATGTTGGTATACTTCACGGGACGTTGGTGGTAGCTGGTGGATAGTGACATTTTTTTCTTGGTGATACTGCCAGTGACGCTGATCATCCATAGTCTGGCATGGTGTTCCTGACTTGATCACATTTACCAAATACCTCTCTGCATCTGCCAAAGTATTTTACATTTCTCTCTCATTTGTTAATTTTCCAAAGTGACCAAGATATTGTTCTGGACCAACTTTGATCGCAGCAAGCTTTTGTTCCAACTTTGCTCGTTATAATCACATCCAGTCAGAGCATGTGCAGCAGGTAATACCTTACAAAGCAGGGACTTTTAGCGAAACGTCATGTTTCATAAAAAAATGTTCAGCAGAGAATGGTCTATAACATTATCAAGAGATATTGATGTTGATAGAAATGTATCAATAGCGAAACTTACCTTCAGGTAGAGGAGAGGTTACTGCATGTACCTACAACATAAATCTTGTAAATCATAAAAGTTACCTGTTCTGTATGTTGTTGAAATTAATAAGATGCCACTTGAATGGATAGAAAAACAAATATCTTGGGTTTTGTGTAAACAATTGTTTTAATGATAACGATGATATTGACATGCAAAAAAAAATAACTATATGCTATTGGAAACACTATAATTCGTAAATGTATTAAATGTTCTAAAGAAGTTAAGATACATTTGTTTCAATCGTTTTTTAGAAATCTGTATTGCTCTTCACTATGGCCTAATTTTAAATGTAAAAACCTTAACGATTGTATGAGACACCGCCCACACTCCTCCAGCTGCTCCAGCCTCGTTATGACCCATACAGTGCAGTGCAGAGAATGGTCTATAACATTATCAAGAGACATTGAAGTTGATAAAAATGTATCAATAGCGAAGCTTAACTTCAGGTAGAGGAGAGATGTCAGGAGTCGTGGGTCTATCTTCTAAAACCCGGGACCAAACATGAACGAACTGGGATGTGACCTATATAACACTCATTGTTTGGTATGGTAATGTATGGTCCCTAGGGTGTCTCTCCAGTAGTTTGGTTTGTATGTTCTCATTGTTCAATAACATATAAGTCCTGGATCTAGTCTGACATTGAAGTACTTGTTTTGATTGTTAGAACTTTGAACGAAAATCCAAGTACTTCAATGTCTAATACAACATAAGTCAATCACACATAGCTGAGTCTCAGTCTCACTTTTAACGGACTACGATGTTATATTTTAACAAATACTGCTCAATGGCTTTCAAGGCTGAACCCTGGAAGCAACCTTTTCCCAACATAAATTAAGCAAAACAAAGCCTGTCAAAATCACACAACTGTTGAAAGAGGTTTTCAATATTAAAATCATCCACTTCAATAATTTGTGAATCTCCCATTGAGGGATCAAAATACCCGTCCCAGAGGACTCCACCAAGGTGGTTAAACAGTTCCCTACATCTTTCAACTTTTCTTCTTTTAGACCTTTTCTCAATTTTGGCTTTATTTTCTCTAGATCTTTGTTTAAAAGTTCTTTTTTTCCCTCTGTTTCCCCATGTTACTTGTTTGCTTTTATTTATAAGCTCATTTAATTTTGTAAGTAATAGATTGATCTTATCCAGAATGAAAGTTTTCAAAACTATGATGAAATTCTCTGCCCGACTTTGCAGTTAATATTTATTGATGCAGCAGTATGACACTACCAAAATGCAAGTTTGCTGTAGTTTTCACTAAGGATCAATATTCTTTCACCCCAGTTCTGTGGCAATATACATATATATAGAACAAAGTGATGTGCCCAGTTTTGCTGGGTGTATGCTGTATGTATGCTGTATAAATAATACACAAATAAATAACAGTTTTGAACCTCGTAAAAGAGTCTGCATAAATAGCTGCCAAATTTTATGCCTCTTCCTGCTAAATTCACGCATGTAATTTTGGTAGGCTATTTTATAATCTTCAAACAATTTTCTGTCTTCTGGATCCACTTTATGTACAGCCTCACTTGATAACCACCGATCTGACATAGCATCTTTAAAAGTTTCTAGCGACATTCTACAGGGTTCTCCTCCCCTGCAAGCATTAAAGAGCGTTAGGCATGCACATATAGCATCACAGAGTAGGATATAATTTTGAAGAGTGAAATTTGTGTCAATAGAATTATCTTTAATATACTGATCAATACGTGATTTAAGCTTGCTGACATCTTCATCAGAAGCTACCTTTTCCGGTGCACGAAGGTCTCTTTGGCGTCTCTCAATTTGATATGCGCTGTCCGAAAATATTGAGTTACTTTTGAGATTCAACACGTGCATGAATTTGTCTACAATATCGGCTTTTTCATCCTGAGAATTCATCAGGTAATGTCCTTTTAACAATGTTGAGGGCGTTTTCAACAAATACAAAATATTGTGTTTGGCACTGTGATGTAACGTATCTGTTTCTTGATCTACAGTAATGGCATCAATTGCCTCCTCAAGAAAGACAAAATTTTCCCGATTGAACAAATCTTCGCGAGAGAGATTGCTTTTTTGGGATCTACTTCTGACTTCAATCAATAACTTAGCAAGATATCTCATATTGGATCTTATAGTTTTGTTTGTGGTCCTCTTCTTATCTACTTTTCTTTTTCCTTTTTTAAAAAGATTTTTTCCTATGACTATAATTATCTCATCGGATGCTGCTACTTGACCAATTTCATCTTGCCGCAATAAACCCCTTATCTCGGTTGTAAAATCATCATTATTATCACTGGCAAAATCATTAACTTCCACAGATTTTTGTTTTATGTTACCACTCAATGGTTGCTCAGCACATTTTGTTATATGTCTTGAAAACAATTGCATAGGTTATGGGCAGCGACCTCTTGAGCCTCTTTTTCGCGATTTTTGTTGCGCTGCAAATATCGCTTGTTGACGACTGACCCTTGCTGGTCAGGATCTTTTTTTCCGGCGTATCAGGCTTCTTGCCCTTTCTTGACTCCTTTGTACTAATAGAGCAAGCAGCTGGATGAAGAATTGCTTGTAAGAAAACCCATGTGTAATGCCAAATTGTAAACAAACAATATTTTCTTTCAAAGCGCTTACTGGGGCATCTCTAAACAAAAAAACATAACCTAGTCAAAATTATCTACTTATATCAGCCAAAATTTTTACAACTTTTGGCACCAGCTTACTGTCGTCTTGTAGATTCAGGAATACCTTTCAAAAAAAGAAATGCAGCGTGTACTCTTTTTGGATAGGCAATGTTGAAGATAAAAAATGTTGCGACAAGCAATTTCAATGCTTTCAGAAGGTTATTTGTGCTGCATATTTTACCTCTATCTGCCACAATATAAAAAAAGGTGGAGTCCAGCTGTCTCTCCCCGGTTATGATGTAATGAGTCATTTTTTCTTGGTCTTCCTTGTCTAGTATTAATTCCTCTCCATCCTCTCTCATTAAGTCGAATATGCATAACATGGCCAAAATGTTTCTGGCAGCTTTTCTCTCTTCAGTGTTAACACGGCTAAAATTTTATTTTGCCAAAATCGTCATTGTGGAAATTTTCTCTTTCTTGGTCTGGAATCCATATACCTCTTCCACCATAGAGTTGGTAGAGATGATAGTGACTAAGATGTTTCTTACACTTGTAGCAAGTTCTTTGTAATTAGGATTGAAGTGATCAAGCTCCAATGTACATACATGAAATTCTTCCCATAAGAAGTTCTGCCAGTGTTGATGATGAGTATGGCGACCAGCCTACCAAGCCTCATATACTCTAGTTCTGCTAGTTTTTCATTTTCAGGTATAAACACACCATACTCTGTGTAGAAAAAGAAAAATTATCTTACTATTATTGTAAGACAACTTCGTTTGCAAACATTTACAAGCCAAGCTAAACATACATTACTTTAACTCATATTCTTTAATTCCTTTTATAAATAGTTGGTGTCTCACAGATCTAGTTTTTTAAATGGACTCGCATTTTGGAAATCCAGAGTCTGATCAAAATAACATGCTATTAAAAGTTCAATCTCTTCCACCCACTGGATAGAAAGCCAGACTCGCATGTCCCTTTCATATTCATGTAAGAATGGCAGGATGAAGAACACCGTGTATTCTTTCTAACACAATGAAGACCATGTATTCTTTTTAACACAATAGTCTACAATACCTTCAAGTAACATACCATCTGTGACCTCGATTAGGTTGAACCCTCGTATAAGTTGAGGACCCTTTTGTGGCCTCAAAATTGGGAATTTTATGAAAAATTGAAGATAATCTGAGCATATTTTTTAACCTCGCTTGCATGTAAACAAGACCACGTGCTTCGAAAGTCCAGGAACCACGAACATTTTGTTTGCCATAACGTTTGAAGAATGATTAATATCTTGCTTATTTTTCATCGGATTTCAAAATTTAATCCATGTATTTAACGATAAAATATCTGGATTACGAAAATGATATTTATTTTACGATCAAAACTCTATTATTGCTCTGCGTCGCTAAACAATTTTCAGCTATTTTTACGAGGCCGACATGATCTAGTACAAAATAAAAGATTGTTACACTTTGAAACCCTGCGTTGGTTAGATCTAGCTCTGCTAGATGTCCTCCTCCTCGTCTCTGAGCTCCATGGTAAGTGTCTCCTGGCGGCCGAGCTTCACGGAGCTGTTGGCTGCCGGGAAACTGCACAGTGGATTTTGCAGTGTATAAGGCAGTTTTGTCCAGAAGTTTTTTTAGCAATACACAATTTGTCCTCAACATGCCCTTCATGGGTTAATGATTTAACTCGCTTAATTAAAAGATGTAAATAATAAAACCCAGTCACATAACGCCTCCGTCCGCTTATGATAGCGCATTCTGCACCATGTATGTCTCCACGTGCATGATGGCATCGCTCACTTTTGGTGGAATGCCAAACATTTTTCCTAGTACCTGGAGGTGAGAAAGACTAAGACCAGTGTTCATTTGGTAAATAGAGACCGTGGTTCTCTTTGTCCACGCTCTATGACAGCGGGCAGTAGCTCGGGTTTGTAAAAACATCGCGACTTTTTTACTAATACACATTTGTAACATTTATTGATAACTATAATGTCTAAATATCTACGATAACATAACTGACATTAACTGATATTTAAAATTATATATTCGTGATTACTAAGAATCTACACATTACATTGAAAGGTTACATTATATTTTATTTTTGATATAGAAAAGAACATTATATTCTACATGATATATGGGGCTTGAACCTCCTTGTTATAAACTTTGTCCATATCAATTTTTGAGAAAATTTCTCTGCATGTGGCCCGTTGGTCAGGTTTATTCAACCATGTTTTGATTATGCATCCGACAGTTTGTACAGGGGTCTATCACAGTATTATAAGAATAGACTGCAGACTGCACAGAATAAGGTTTTTCGTTTTGTATGTAAATACCACAATAGACATCACTTATCATCACTAGATTTTTTAAAACTGAAATGGTTAAATGTAAAATATAGAGTTGATTTTTTATGTTTAAAATTAATGTTCAATATGTTTAAAGGCAGTGCACGCTCATACTTTTCATACTTTCAGCTAAATAATAATGTACATCGAACAAGATATAGCAAAAATCCATTCCTAATCCCTCATGTTAGAACTCAAGGAAAAAATTCTTTTCGCTACAATGGAATTAGTTTCTGGAACCAGCTCCCCCAGGAAATAAAAACTTGTGAGAATAAAATGTCTGTGGAGTGACTATTATATCTCAGCTATAGAGTTGTTTTTTTTATAAGAAGCCAGCTAGGTGTAAATATCCTAATTAAGCTCCATGGCTTGTTTGTAATGTATCTGTGATAAATAAAATATTTCCAATTCAATTCAATTATGGCAAGGTATTTACATTATTTTATATATTTTATGCGCTGTTTAAGTGAAAGAAACTTTCAGAATGCACAGAACACATCATAATGCTTCTCTTCAAGCATACTTGTTGGGCCACTGAGCATAACTTTAAGTATGGCGTCCCATTGGACGAATTTATCAAAAGGAGACGCAGCTGGAAAACAGCGAATAATATCAAAACCAATAATTCTAGTTCAATCGTTGGTAAGAAAATAAACAATTATAAATGGACGGAAGATTTCTTCTAATTAGACGATGTTTTTAATAGAAATTG
>JAGTTF010005226.1:27840-60622 GCA_019095985.1 Streblospio benedicti | reverse complement strand
TGATGCTGTATCTTTTATTATTATGGTGAAAAAGGAAACAAAACTGATTTCTCCATGTACAGTGTAAATGTGGACTAAAAGGGTAATGATGTGGTTTAGTGTGGAGATAGCAAACCCGAGCATGCTGACACCACGAGTGCATACCTGGTGTTATCTCCACACTAAACCACACAATTGCATTTTCATCTCTCCACTTTTGAATTAGTAGTAGTAGATTAAGCTCCAAACATTGAGCACTCTAGCGTTCAAACATGAATACTGTGAATCTTGGATACTCCACGAAGAACCTTCCAATCCCAGGTAAAAATGCATGCCTACAAAAACTTGTAAAACTTGTAGTGTGCTTCTGTGGCCGAATGGATAGGGAGTTGGACTTGTGACCAGAAGGTTGCAGGTTCGATTCCCGGTCGGGTCTGATGGTAAGTGTTGAGCAAACTTACCTCTAACAGGTTGCACACTGCTCCGTGACACCTACACTACACCTACACGTACAGGACGACCTGGTGTAAATTGTAAAGACCTGGTGTAAATTGTAAAGTCGTGAGATCAAAACTTGGATCAAGACTATAAACCAGACATTTACATTTGTAAACAAAACTGAAATTTTCATCAAAAATCTAATATAACAACATACCTCTGTCCGTACATAGCCAAAGCAATCATCCACCTAGCATTATAAAAAACATACGGCTGCCCCAGGACCTCTGTGAGCCCCACTTACGACAGTGGCTTGGGGTTTGGGTTAAAAAATTACTCACACAAGAATTCAAGTTCAGAGAGCGAATAAGAGAATAAAAAATTATAAGATTCTCCAACACATTCCATTGGCAAACAGGCCACTATCCACCGAAACGTTCCAACTGTGTGCTGCCTTAGTTAATTTGCAAGCCTCTCTTCTAAAAGAAGGTAGATCAAAATTAAAAAAAATACAGTGAAATCGTACTGTACAAGTATGTCAATTAGGGAAAAAATAGAATAATAATGTGTAAAAGACAATGATAAGTGTATTGCCAGCAAGTTCATGGAGTCAATTTTTCCTTTACAACTATAAATGTTACTGAATATCAAAATATTATGGCCGTTGTGAAAGATCGCAGACCAGGGGTGACAACCCCTACGCACCCCTGATTTCAGCACCACCAGCCATAGTATTGTCTAGATACTACAAACCTGTGTAACATTTCTGTAAAAAAGACACATTAATTTTTTTGTAAATAAATTCATTGGATTGGACCTTTGGACGCTATAGTAAAACAGATTTCTGTTAGATGTTGTAGGGAAAAAAATTGAATTTTTTTTTAACAGTGTGGGGGAATTGGCAATAGGAAGGGGTGTCGGTAGCTGGAAGGTAGAAGTAGAGGGCAGGGTACTCGGGGAAGAAGTGGAAATAAACGGGATGTAAATTGTGAAGTTTTAATTCCCATTACACATGATACTGCTAGTCTGACTCACAAAAATACAAAAACAAACTGTCACAATAATTTCAACCATTTAGAAAAAGGACATCATTAAAACACGAGAAAGAGAAGCTGCAACTGCACCAAACAGGTCCTTAATACTGGAGTCCAAATATTACCAGTGCTTCCATACAATGGCAAGATTACAAACATACAATCACTAATGAGCATAAGTATTCACTCATCACAGCAACACACCAATTACAAGAACAACCCATCCATCACTATCATCACCAACATTACAGTGGCTAATATATCCCCTATTGGTGCTAAACAAATTGTCAAAAGATTTTCAACTGCTCATATTTGTAAACGCAATCATCAACTATCATTGACCTACTGACATTCAATTCTTTTAAGGGTAAATGAAATCAAATTTCTTACCAAATGTTTCCACCTGTCAGAACCTTCTAGAAATAGCTATAGGCTATAGTACTTACTGTAACAGTACACATTTCCAAGAATTTATTGATCACAGCAGGTTCTAAGAAATATCTGCAGTGCTCTAAAAAACCTTTGCAGTCCTCAAAGTATAATAGTGTAGGCTCATTTGTAATTTCGTGTATTTTTTTTTGGTAAAAGCAAAAACTCACTTGATTTTGAAAGAAGATATCATAAGCTTTAAAAAAAATTAGGGTGCCATTTTTTCTGAACACTATAAGGGTATGAAATCCAAGATGGCGTCCAAAATGGCCGACGAACACTAAAAATGTGATATCTTTGTCAGTATATATGATACAATTTCAAATAAAGTGTCTAAATATATGTTTTTGCAGCCAAGAAAACTAATGGAATCATCAAATTTAAGTTACATGCATGTTTTACCTGTCAAAATTTAAAATGGCGTCCAAAAAAGAGCACCCGAAGCCAACATTTTTAGTGTAGGCTCATTTTTCACGCCAAAAAACTTATGATTTAGTATGATTTGGTAATAGCAAAAGCACACTTAATTTTGTTATATTATATTATAAAAACAAAAATAGGATGGTATTTTATTATTTAGCCTGAAATCCAAGATGGCCACCACAATAGAAAAACAGCCATAAGTTGCTAAAATTAACATAATGTGGTTAAAATATTTTTTCAGCATGTACTGTTTGAAAAAGTGTATAAATAAGTGACTATAACAACAAAAACTTTCAACTCCCTACTAATCCTTTATTTTTACACTTTCAGACAAAGAAGTTTTTATTTTCATTACAGGCGCTGCTAGGAATATGATGTATAAATCCAGTCTGTTGCAGCATTAGGCTAAGATTCAACTTGTAAACTTTATGGAGATGGTCTATTTTCTTCTTTTGCAGGCTATACCCACCAAGCATTCATAGTAACCATGATAACCTAGCTAGCTTAGACATCTTAGATTAACCAAAAATGGCAGAGTCAACATCTAACAAAAAGTCAAAAACGGTGGATTTTGAACTATGCTATATTTGTCAGTTGAGCAGCAAGCTAACAGATTATACAAACTATGTGCTTCATCCTTCTTTGCCTTCAGTAGAGAAACTGATTACAACAACTGATGTTCGATGTTTATACGGGGAAACAGAGTTTTCTGCATTAAAGACTCGCATTCACGGTTTGTCTGCTGATGAACTATTACACAGTGGTATTTCGTATCACAAAACCTGTTACAAAGATCTCACAAACAAAACGTACATTGAAAGAGCTAAGGTCAGATTTGAAAAAGGACAAGTGACAGGCCGTGCCCTTGATGTAAAACAGAAGAAAAAGGGAAGACCATCAAAATCTGATGCTGCATCTACAAGTGCTTTCACATCACAGCGAGCCACCAGAAGTGAGACATTTGACAAGGAAATGTGTGTCATTTGTCAGCAAGATAAATCAGACAAACTGCATGATGTTTCAACAGAAAATATGGGAGCTCAACTCAAAGCCATTGGCCAACAAACGAACAATAAACGTTTGAAAGTCAGATTGAGCAATGTTATTGGCTCAAATGATCTACTTACAGCAGTTGCTGAGGACATGAAATATCACCTTCTGTGTTTGAGTCATGCAAAGCGAGACATAGAAAAAGCTAAAAGAACCCCAAAACAAAACATTTTTTCCCAGTTAGTGTCTGACCTGGAGATACTCGACATGGTGGAAACTGAAATCAATGACCCAACCATCAGTTATGTTTTGAATATGAATGAAATAGAACAATCATATATTGGTTTGCTGGAATCAAATGGGTTCGCCTTACCCTCCAATCCACGATACAAACCATACCTAAAACAACTGATTCTGGACAACATCTCTGATGTGCACTTCACAAGGCCTCCTGATAAAACAAAACCAGAGCAAGTACTTTCCACGACACTAAAAGAAACCCTCATAGCTGGTGCTTTAGCCACAGATTCAAAAGATCTCAGAGAAGATGTGAAGGTCCTTTTGAAAGCAGCTAAATTACTGAGAAGAGACATTGCAAGTGCAAAACCATGGAAATTTGAAGGAACATTTCGTAATTATGAACCACCTCCCTTGCTTCAACTCTTCTGCAAGTATTCTATCCAAGGTTTACATCAGGTTAAAACGATCAGCAGGAGCGAATCTATGAACCAAAGTGCATCGGTGTTGGCACAACATTTCGTATGTGCATACAAGTCTGATGGGCAGGTCACCTATGAAACAAAGCATGGAGATGTCGCTTTCAAAGACCACACTGAGACTCCGCTTAGTGTCGGCTTAGTTCTAGATGTGCACAAAAACACCAGGTCCAAGTCCCTTGTAGAAAAGCTAGGCCAGCTAGACCTCACTGTTCCATACAAAAAGGTTATGGAGATAGAGACTGCCATCGCAAATTCTGTTCTTGAGAAGATGAAATTCATGGGAGAGGTATATCGACCACCCTGGTTGGTAAATGACGTGTTTGTTTGGTTTGCTCTGGACAGCATAGATTTTCTTGAATCAACGCCTTGTGGCATGAATACACTCCATGGCACAGCCACTGCTGTATATCAGACTGCATCTGACAATTCTCCAACAACCCCACTACACATTGATAGATCATCAAGGTCTCAAACACTGGATACTTCTGTTCCATGCGAAATCTTATCATGTGATAAACCAGTACCAACAAACAAAAAGTGTGTTTGCACATTGAATTCCTGCAAGTCCAGCACAGCGCCAAATAAGGAGACGGATATGGCTTGGATTATTGGTTGCTTGGACTTCAACGAAAGTGAAGTAGAATTAAAACCAAGCTCCTCTTCTCCAGGAACATGGGGCGCCTTCCACTCTCTGTTGTCTCCATCCTGCTCCAAGACAAACATTGCCTTAATACCACCTTTAATACGCTTGCCACCAACCAATTATGACACTCTGTTCACAGGTCTGATGAGAGCACGTGCTATCGCTACTTACACCATGGGACCAGAGGCTATTACCGTCATCACTCTTGATCTTCAGCTATATGACATGGCCATGAAGTTGTGGATGGAGCGTGAAGACATAAAGAAACAGTTTCTGTTTCGCCCTGGTGAACTGCACATCGTGTTCTGGGCTTTGGCTGCCTTGGGTAAATATGTGGAAGGAAGTGGTATTGACCAAGCATGGGTGGAAGCTAGACTTTACTCATCAACAACAGTAACACAAATACTCAATGGGAAACACATGTATCGAGCACTGGAAACTCACACAGTCACCTTGCTCGCTTTGTACAGTTTGTACTTCAGGAAATTTCTACAACTTCAACCTGAAGAACCTTTCCTGAAGGAGACGTCCACCTTGTTGGCAGAAGTATATCAGCAAGACATCTCTACAGACTCAGAAAGCAGACACAACCTCAGTAAAGCTGTTACAAAAACAATTGACATGTTTGCATCCTGAGACATCTTCCAAAAGTTCAAACAATCTGAAGACACTGCAAACAAAATTCAGCGTTTCATCGGAAACTACATGAAGCAGTTTGAGACAATCCTCAAATTTGTTCGAGCCACCAGACAACGTGATCAATTGCTGCACGTACAGAGTCTGGAATCACTCATGATGTACTTCTTTGCCCATGATCATTTAAATTATGCACGCCTTCTTCTACTGTACATTTCCACAATGGAGCAGACAGAAAAGCATCATCCTGACATTTGGGCAGAGTTCATGAAGGGAAACTTCTGCATCACCAAAGGTGCTGCTGGATTCACATCAATTGGAGTGACAATTATCTGACTACTGACACATGTTCTCAGCTGGAACGTTTTGTCTGTATTTTATATCGGTCCAAAATCTACACAAAAGTAAATGAGCTCCGTTGGTTCCTTTATTCAAACCGTGCAGCTGAAGCAGAAAACCGTCCACCAACATCTGGTTCACTGGACTTGCACATCCGTCGAGCACACTACATATATATGATTTGGAGAAAAGCTAATGAAAACCATCCATGTCTCCCAGAACCAGCTGAATATGGTTGGACATTTGATATAGGCTCAAGTCGTCTTGGATTTCACACCCTTAGAAAAAAAAATGACACCCTAATTTTTTTAAAGCTTATGATATCTTCTTTCAAAATCAAGTGAGTTTTTGCTTTTACCAAAAAAAAATACACGAAACTTTTTTTCATGACAAATGAGCCTACACTATAAATCAATATTGAATAACAATATTTTTTTTCTGTGAATGACATTTTGTAAGTCTTTACAATCAAACAAATTAGATATGTATCTATTTTCGGGTTTTATAAACTATGCATTGTGACACATCACAGTTTTTAATTAACATGTACAGATCAACATGTTTAATCAATATTTTGAAACTTTCAAAGACTGCTGCCACTAATTACTTTCCAAGTAGAGGTGACCGGTTCTTCGTCTCTTAACCTGCTTGATTTTGTGACACAACAATAGGTCTACCGTTTCAACAGCTGGCTACTTTGAAACGCCACCAAAGATTCAGACATGAAGACTCCAAGATTGCAATCATATACAAAACTATATTTCAAAATGTTATTTACTGTACATACGCTTGTGAAATGGCCGTTTTATCTTTTGGCTCAACTACACATAACATACTCTCATATCAAAACTTTGAAGCTTCAGCCATTAAAACTACTATCAGCCATAATGAAAATGAAGGCAACTTAATGCAGGTTATGATATTGAGACAAGAGGACATACCTGACTTGAAACAATGGAGGGAGAAACAAGATTACCTGTCACCATCAGTAACAAATGAACTCAATAAAACCCTCATGGGAAATGATGTTTTGCGTGAGGTATTAAACAAGATCAGAACTGAATGTATGTTTGATTCATCAGAAGTGTTAGGTATTTTTCCATTCTTACGGATGAAACAAGACACATAAGCAACAGAGAACAGTTAGTTGTGTGTATTCAGTGGTGTGATGATGATTATGTTGTGCACGAAGACCCTATTGGCCTTGTAGAAGTTAACAAAACAGAAGCCAATACTTTGACATCTGCCTTGAAAGATGTTCTTACTCGATGCTGTTTGCCACTGCAGAATTGTCGAGGCCAAGGATATGATTGTGCAAGTAATATGATGGGGCGATTGAATGGAGTGGGTGTTCAAATACAGAAGGAAATACCTGCTGTCCTACCCGTGCATTGTTTAGCTCACTGCACAAATTTAGTACTGCAGGATCTTGCCAGACAATGTAAGTCCATTAGAGATGCACTCGATTTGACACTAGAAATTATGAGGCTGATCAAGTTCTCTTGTAAGTGTGAAAATTTGTTCAAAAATGAACAAATTCAAGAATTGTTCAAAGATCAGACTGACTCCCAAGAACTCATTATAAATGACTTAAGCTTTGGTCCATCAAAGCGACCAAGTGTTAGACTACTGTGTAACACGTTGGACAGCGAGGACAACAGCCATAGAAGCAGTTTGTTTGTATGGATACTCTGTAGCCATCAACTTTGAGGATCATACTATTTATAGCATTGTTGGGGGCCCCTGGCTGCAGCCTGCTCAGACCCTGTCGCTGGGCCCTCCCTTAATTGGTCATTGCAATTTTGCATCAACAAACTAATTATGGAAAAAATCTTACGCTTGTATCATGAATAGCAATGGCGTTCCGCTTGCGATTTGGGGGGGGGGGAAGAAGTATACGGCCCCCCTGTGTACGATATCGGGGGGCCCCTGCTGGCCCTGGTGGTTCCTACGCCTATGGTTCAAAGTATTAATATTTTCTGGTACTTGTTTGTATGCTAAATATTTTATTGAGGACGATAGCACTTCAAAAGGGAGTGATATAACCAGGGTTGAGGTACACCAAGCTGAAATCACAAAGGAAGGGGATCCTTTGTTTTCAGTCCAGAATACCAGCAGACATGATGCTCTCACTGCTACTCTGAAGCTCCAGAAGCCTATATATTGAAGCCCTGCAGATATCAGATGAAGAAGTAACAATCAACTACATAACCATGCAGACATCATACACTCAGATAATAGTGAGTTGAAGAAAACAATGGTTTGAGTATGCTGGGTTCAGCTTATATCTTAGTAAATGGATTCATTTTAGAAAATTACATTTCAAAACTCTTATTTTTTTTTTCTTCTTTAGGAAAGGGAAGACCGAAACAGACTTGGGATGCAGTCTTGCAGAAAGATTGTGCAAGTTTGGGCATGAGTTTGGTAGATCCAAATGACCGAAAGGCTTGGAGGTGACTGTTGAGATCCAGACTGGGCAGCCAGGCCACACCCTCTGAATGAGGAATAATTAGGGCCTGTTTGAAATAAATTTTGGATTTGATTGATTGATTATTTAGAGAAGTAATGATGCTTTTTTCAAACTTTTCACCACAGTTGTCATCTTTCCAGACTAGAGCGCATGATTGTGAAGCAGTCTTAACTGCAGTCACACAGCCTCAAGTTGAGGACAAATTGGGGTTGAACTTGATGTTTTCACACTTATGTTTTCTAGCACGGCAGGAGGAGATGGATAAAAGTATGGCTGAAAACATAGCAAGATGGACCAGCTCGAAGCGGAAATGGCTGCCGAGGGAGTAGTCACATGGTCAGACCTTCGGGAAGGCCAGGATCTCCACACCTTGACGTCACTTTCACAACATGATGATTAGGTAGGACATTGCAACTATAGCTATAGTTATATGAATCTGGGCAAGGAAGTTCCTCAGACGTAGACCTACAGATGAGCGGATTGGACTCGAGAAGGAAACAAATGTGGAGAACGACGGTGATGATACAGACGCATACGTGGTGACGACAGCTAGTTCAGTCAGAAATAGAAACGAGAGCCGCTAGTAAAACAACCCCGGAATGAATCATGTGATTTTTTTTTTAATTGTAATGCTAAAAAAAACTTGTCAATGGAAGTACCACATCTTTTGTGCGTTATTATGAGTTACGCCCGGTAGCCACTTGCTGACACTAACTATATAAAACTTGATATTGTGTTATTTGGTGCAGAATACTGCAAATTTTATAACGGAGTTGGTGTATTTTTCCTGTCTCATATTATAGACTATGTTAAAAATGGTATCTCAGGTCATTATAATATATTCATTGATAGTTTGTACACAAGTCAATATGGTGACAGTTGCAATTCCAATAAATAGTACAACCAGGTAAGAGAAAACTACCTGAAATATATACCATCAATAAGTTGACAGATATAACATTAAGAAAACAGTAATAGATATAATTGAAATTTCATGCTAGTAAATAGTTATCTCATCTTTCCATTACGCAAACGCAACCAGTTGTTTGATCTCTTCTAGTTTTGTGGTCCCACCGACACCATGTTACAAAGCAGCATCACCTGTGTTGCCTGAGGGGTTGGATGCATCTCTAGTTTTACCAAACATGACGCAGAGGTTGAGGAGGAATGTTTACAATCAGGAGTCAGTTGTTGATCACGATGACATGGAAGAAGAGGTAGAGGATGCAGATGACTCTGACTGGGCACTAACTCTTCGTTTGAAGAGAGAGCTGATTCAAAAGCCAGATGAAATTACCATCACATTTCCGACCAGAACACTACCTAGTGTTTTGGCAAAAACATCCTTGTTGTCAAAAATTACACTTAGACAAGAATTGAAAACAGTGGCAACAAACATTTATGCCGTCTCCCAATCTTAATGACATTTGTCACACTGTCGCAGATTCAAGACACACGTTTCTATATTGACTTTTGTTGTCAACAATATCATCCATGACCATGAAATAAAAATAAAAGTCAAAAATTACAACAGCATCATTTAATCATGAGACATGGCACCCTTTGGAAAGAACTTTGTTTAAATCAACACTATCCATGGCTTTGAGTAAGGTATTGTCTTGAACATTGACGTGCACAGCACAACTCAGTTTGAAAAATCTTGTATTCTGAAGGGTGCTGTCTCTTTAAAAGCCATTGCTGGAAGTCTGTGACCTGGTGGTGGGTCATCAAAGTGAATGATGCTGTCAATGAGCATAGAGCTCAATTCTAAACATTCAAAGCTGGCAAGTCGGACAAAGCCAATATTGCTAAAGCTGCATCGCCATTTGCGCTTGTCAAATGATGAATTCGATATTTTAACATCCTGTAATAACATTTTGCAGACGGTTACTGACAAGTTTGAATTGCCAAGTACAAGAGAAGTACCTTGTTGCCAACAAACCACTCAATCTTGCGTTTGTCGACCTGGAGAAGCTTTTGTCAGTGTACCAAAAAAAGTCCTATTGTGGGCAGTTGACTGCTGACTGTATGGGGTGGAAGAATGGGCAGTTTGTGTAAAATAGTTGCATTTCCACCTTTGAAACTATACACTATTATAACTTAAAGGAAACCTTTATCATCAATCATTAGTATGCACAACCATCCTACATAAATGACTCTCTTGTACAATGTATCATAGACCCTCATCACATTCTAGTCAGCAAACGCTGTAGGTGTTGTTCAAGTCGCATGAGCCTGATGATTGTTCATCCTCAAGCACCCAGGGCTGCCAACCCCTCAATAGCCATTTCTGTACTCCAGGTGCCCAAAATTAGTATTTTAGGGGTATTCCGTGGTGGAACGGCAAACAGTCTACAAAAATACTGGGTGTAAAAAGAAATCCATAAGCGCAGAACTGATATGTATGTATTTCTGGTGTAATGTAACCAATATTCAGGGCATTTAACACCAATAACAAGCACACATATCTATGTTGGGATGCAGTTACTGTGCTTTTACTTCATAAAAAGTAATTATTAATGAAAAATACACAAAGTGGGGAAATCTGTATTTTGAAGGAAGAATTAGTATTTGGGTATTTTGGGTTGGAAATCTGTATTAATACCCAACATATCTGTACTACTGGGCAGCCAGCCCTGTGCACCCATCATCTAGATGTTTTCCCAAATTTAATCAAACTTGCAGCCATAGCACTTGCTCTGCCAGATCATACAGCTGATGTAGAGAGGTTTTAGTGGTCAAAATATTGTGAGAAACATGCACAGAAATAGATTGTGCAGTGAAAAAAGTGAATATTCTTATTTCTATCAAATTGAAAGCCCCACCAATGAAGGAATTTGATTTTATTCAAAGAAATATATAAAGAACTCATCTTGTCATTAACAAACAAATCTAACAGCAAAGATAAAGCTGAATTATGGGCTGGTATAACTTCAGCGGTTAATAGCATCAGTAATATCCACAGAGAGCAGCAAAAAGTCATGAAGCATTGGATAGATTGGAAATATAGTCTGACAAGCAACAAAAAGAAAAACTTGACATCTCTTGACCATGATCTGCTGAAATTCCTGAGAAATGACCGTGCAGAGAACAAAGTACCGGTGTAGATATTGAAGTTAATGAAATGAATGAGCGATATGATGAAGGTGAAGTAGCTTTATTAATAAGTCAAGTAAAAGACAATTATGACATACTCTATGGCTCATTCAGTAACTCCATTACTATACGGCAGAAAAAACTTTTGTGCAACGGATTTTTGGAAAAGAGAAAGAGGACAAAATATCCTGATTTTGATTTAGGTATGGAATAAGTAACTAATAACTAAAACTTATGCGAATTGGTTGGAATTTTAATGTTTTATAAGAAAAAAAATTGTAAGTATTTACCAACAAAAAATAATTCTTAAATATAACTACATTTTCTCACTGGCCGCCAGTATGCAAGATCTGTGAGAGGAATATTTTTACTGGGAGAAGCTTTGGAGAGACTCCAATGGTGTGAATTTTTCTCATTGTACGGTGTTGATAAATACATTGATGAACTGGAAGTAATAAAACTTCTACAGAGCAGTGTATCTAACCAAGAGCATGAATTAAGCCAAAAATGTTTGGAAAATTTCACACGTAAGTGCCCTACTTTGTTGCATGATTTTGATGAGTATGTGTCTAACAGCAGGAAACAAAGCAAAAATTTCTGTTATTGGGAAACTGTAATCAGAATGATAGCGCACTTGAAAGATCTCATTAGAGCTTATCGTGAGGGGAATTGGTATCTACATCTACACACTGTTCAGAAGATACTTCCACTATTTGCTGTGCTTGATTGTACTAACTATCTACGTTGGTGCTCTGTGTATCTGGAAGACATGCGCAAACTGCCTGAAACAGCGCCAGATGTACACGAGCATTTTATGGCAGGTAAATTTGTAGTTAAGCGCACACCAGGGACATTTAATGCTGTAGGGCTTGACATGTGCTTGGAACAAACCATCAACAGGTCACAGACGAGTAGCTCAGGAATAATTGGCAGCACACATAAGAAACGATTTGTCACCGAATGGGAACTCATCTATCATGAGATGCTTGCAGTATGTAATGTACACAGAGAATTAAGTGGGGTAAAGGCAAACATAAATGAGCTCACTCTCCACCCAGAATTCGCACCTGCCAAAACCTACTCTACTGAGTGTAAGCTGCGAGATATCATGTCCATACTCAAAGCCCATGAAAACTCATTCTGCTCACCATCACCCATTCTACACAACATTATGAATAAACAAATAATGACTGAAGACATCAGGAAAGATTTTCTAAATGTTAAGGAAAAAGCTGATGAAATCTATGCTGATTTTCGCTATCAACGATTTGTTATCAAATCTCAAAATATATCAGCAACAATACACAGGAATAATCTGAAGACTTTCAGAATCATATATGAAAATAAGAAGTCTGCAGCCATGAAAAAAACATGATATAAGCAAAGAATATGCCATTGCACAAAAAACATTAGACCTAGCACGTGTCAGAGAATAAGATATGAAAGAACTTTTGAAATACAAATACAACAATGGGATAGACAAAGGAAGTCCAATTCTTTAGAAACATCAGTTAATACAAGAAAAAGATCATCTGTAGGGAATTTTGATAACTACTCTTTCGACAAAGTTCAGTTTTTGGCTGAAGTTAGAGGTTTAAAAGAAGGTGATGAAGTAAATTGGAGCCAGTTCGCTAGAAATTTTAATGTGAACATCAATGGTGTGTTGCCATCCAATGGTGGTCAAGTGCTGAAAGAGTTTGCTCAGGTAAACGGAATTGATGTAGATGTATTTAATGTGGATAGAAAAATATCAGGACGTAATTATGAAAAACAAAGAAGACAAAAGAAAAAAGTAAAAGACGTTTCCTTGCCATCAGTGCCAACAGCAAAGTGTTTAAGATCAGAACTCAAAACTAAAATTTCTAATGGACAATATATAATTGGGGAAAAAATAAATCCCATCACAAATACCAAAATAATTTTAAAAAATGGGCAGCTTGTTCATGAAAGCAACAAAGTTTTTGGAAGAAAAATTCGCATGGACATAATATTGCAAAAAGAACTGGATAGGGCTGAGGCAGCAGGGACATTGCGAGCCAAATATAATGGACATCTATTTTACACTCCTGCTAATATTGAAAATGTTGATGAAGAATTATACAAATATGGTATTGATGTAGATAACATGTCACCAGAAGAAAGGTGTCAAAAGCTGCTCTCGTTACATACCACAAGACATATAAAACAGTGGAGTGACCATGGTGTAGTTGCTTCAAAAAGGTCATTACTTACACATGATTAATATTTTATATGATGATACTGTTTTCCTCACTGATGAGGAGCTGAAAAGGGCGATTCCAAATACTAAAATAAATAATGTACAAGCTTTTGTTGAGCAACCACAAACCTACATTTTAGCCCAAGCTCCATCTTCCACATCTAGCTGTTTACAATATGCTAAACCTCAAATGGAAGACATAGGAAGGCTAAATGGATTTCAGTCCACAGCAACCAATGGCATGCTGTATACCAATAAACTTCGAGTTACATCAGTTGATGGGCCAGAACGACAATTAAAATCTGCACATCAAAAAGGTGGTAATTATAGATGCATTTGTGGTGTTGCCACTAAGCAACACCGCAACATAGCACATTGTTATGGTAAAAAACAGAAGAGTCTAGAAGAAAACAGAGATTTTGTTAAGGGAAAATTGTATAAAAATTCCACAATTGAAGAATCAAACCCTTTTAAGAATCCATCTAAAAAAGATTTGAAAAATGAACTGATATCCCGTAAACAATTAACAAGTAAAAACCAAACAAAAGCTGAGCTAAATGGGCAAGTGAAAAACATTATGGAAGGGCAGCAGAGAGTACCGGACTTCCTTTTCGATGCTCCTTCAGCAGATTTCGGCACATTGAATCTTTCATCCTGGGAAGTCCCTGAAATGGAATTTATGCATGATTTTTCCAACATGTACAGTAATTTTATGGATGAATTACCATCACATATAGTAAATGATTCTGCCAGAAAAGATATTGAAAAGTTGTTTCTTAAAAGTAAAGGTGAGCGACAGCATTTTAGAGGTTGTGATGCAAGATTAACTGCAGTGCATTTTGCGAGTTTATGTTTAAAATTACATGAAGAAGAAAAAATAGACCATAGGTTATTGCAATTATCACAAACTTTTGTCGAACAGTGCAGGGTTGTACCGTAGCGTACTTTGATGGATTGTTAATTTACAGCTTCTGTAATGGAACCATTGATGGAGGACGACATTCTGGATAGACATCCAGGAGATGATGAAGTGCGGCCAAGAGACCAAGTCTTCCCCACGCTTGCTGCCCTGTCTTCACAGCTTCTGTGAAAAATGCCTTCAATCATTGGTGCATATCGAACACAGCTGTTCGCCTCTGTTGGAGCTCCCGTGCATGATACCTTGCCTCATATGCAGAGTTCTACCGATGGAAAAGGTAAAAGACATGAAACCCAATTTTAATGTACAGAAATTGATTGATATCCACAGGCACGGCTATTGGCCCTCGTCAGTGGAGGTGGAGGACGCCTCCTTGATGGAGCAGGAGTGACATTGAGCACGCCCAGGGCAGACCTTAGCGTGACCTGTTCGAGAGGTCTGGGGTAGCTCGATCTATAGACTACATGTAGTGGCAAATATGTAATTCTATTATTTTTCGTAACTTTACTGATACTACACATACGTCATTAAATAATATATACAGATTCAATAAAAAGCATACTAACAGCTGAGAAACCTTCAGAAATTGCAATACTAAATCTTTAACATTTCAGTAATTTCACTGTTAAAATGATGCTCTCATACACGTGCTAAATAATGATTTTGGTTGGACTACCAATTTGTTCTATATTAATTGTTTCCATTTCCAATGCAAAAGAATCAAGAAGAAAGGGATAAGTGGATTCAACTGTTCCAGAGGGCAGATGACCGCAAAAACCATCAGTATTTGATGCCCAAGCCCAAACAAAGGCTTTGCAGTGTGCACTTTGTTGATGGAAGACCAACCGCTGACCTTCCTTACCCGGAGCTACAACTGACAGAGGTCACACACATTAGCTTTCACTCGCCTCACCTGCCCCATTGCAATCAACACCAGCTCGTGATGTGCGGCACTTGATGTCTCAAACCTATGTACGTGATTCACCCATATCATTTGCTATTAAAGATATGACCAGCTATGACTTGTCTCTGCTGTAGTAGAAAAATATGAAGGAGAGAATCTTGAAAATGACTTGTCAATTTATTGTCTCAACGTATAACATAATCGCAATTTTATTATCATATCGTAATCGTTATGACATACTAATTTTTTATAATACATTATTTATTAGATTGTACATGAATCTGACACTGATGAGGAAGATGACGAGGAAGAGTTTTTCAGCGATATATCAAATCGGTAAGTTATTAGTCATCAATAAAAACTACAGTCATTGTAAAACTATACTACTTAAAGTGTATTTTCTGTATTTGATCACAGATGTTAGGCCTACCTCTGTCTTCCATTCCTTTGGTTAAAACAGCGAAATCACAATTTGATAACTCTCCATCTTTCCTTGCCCGTCCCTGTACCCATCCCACCCCAAAACCACCACAAGTCATACAAAAATGAAATTTGAGGTTAAAAATCAAAAGATGGAACACACCTTCTGTGCCCCTTTATCTACCTATGCCTATCCCACACACCCCTCACTCTTGGTAAGCAGATCCCCATAAATATTCCTTCTTTCCCTACACTTCTCCATCTCTAACCCAACCTACACACCTCATTCCTCATTCTTTCGCCTATTAATCCAATTTGACAATCTTTAATCCGAAACCTCGGGATCCCGTATTCAACACTGTCAGATCACTAAGTTCATTAGTTTTCATCCAAACAAAACGACATTCAAAGATCAAGTAAATGTATTAATCCTTCTTTATAAATGCTATTATTCAACTATACATATTCATTTCAGGTCGCGACTTCCATCCCCTGTGCTATCGCCAAACACGAGTGGAATGCTAAACCACTCCATGGTGTCTGTCTCTGAGCCCGATAATGCAGAAGAGTCCGACTTGGAGACATCTACCCACGTAGCAGATGCGGTATTGGCTCCACATGATGATACTTTCACCACAATCCACGGTGCGCCAAAACGTGGGACTGATTTACTGGTGGAGGTAGCTGGCTACCGTTAAAGGATGGGAAAGTTAGCAAGAAAGGACAGCAACGATGGAGATGTACTGTTAGGGGCAAAGGCAATGCCTGTTTAGCGTCGGTCATGCAGGATGGGGAGGTTTATGTCACACACAAGCCAACCCACAGAGTCTGTGGTGCCCCTTTTGAAAATAAAAGCTGACATTGGAAAGGAGGGAAAGACAAAGCCATTTTTATCCGTCCAGAGCATTGTGCGAGACGATGTTAACAGACACATGCCCCAAGACGCCCCAATGAATGATATGGCCACGATGCAAGCCTTGATCAGATCTGCCAATCGTTTGCGCCAAGACAAGAGGCCTTCACAGCCCAAAGACCTAAATTTTGAATTTAATAAGAGGCCTTACCACAAGATTTTGTTAAGGATGACTTGAATGTAGGCTCTGCCAGACACATACTTATGTATAAAAATTCTTCTGTTCCATTGCTGGAGCGTGCAAAGACAATGTATATTGAGGCCAATAATTTTGCACACTTGCAAATAGTCCAACCACCGACAAAACGTCCACACTAAAACACCGGCAAATCGTCCAGAAAAGCACCGGCAAAACCTCCACCGGCAAAACGTCCAGATACCACCTTGAAAACAAAAACTAAACTAAACACTGACCATATCCATCCATCAACAGCAAAGACACTTCTTAAAAAAGATTCAATTACAGACTTCTTCACTGGCATTGCAAGTAAACATATTTTCAATAAGTTGCATAATGTGATAGGACCCTTAGTTGGGCGGAGATGGCAAGGCATCGGCAAAGTTTTTACCAAGGTACGGAAGTTCTTTCGGAATCCGAAGAAATTTAGACCTGAGAGAAAGCTGAGAAGCGATGATGAGTTTTTAATGACACTGATGTGGCTGTCTTGGCCTTCTAAAGAAAGATTTAGCCATACATTTTAACATTTCGGAGAATCTGTTCCAATATCAGAAATTCATGGCTGACTGCAATGGCTGGTTATTTAAAAGGACTAACTAAATGGCCGGCAAAGGAATATGTGTTTAACTTCTAGAGATGTTAAGAGATGTTAAGTTGAGAAGAACGGCGCTCCTACTGGCCTGTCATTACAGCACGACCTGCACTGTGGCTACTTGAAGCCGGCGCCGACATAGAGCAGGAGGATGGAGATGGTGAGGATATTGTAAGATAGAGATTCTGACACAGCACCAACATGACATCCCCTAAGCAAAGTTTATGAAAGAAATTCAATCTATTCAACACTTCAGTGGTAGAACATTAGCCGCATCCTAAGCAAAGTTTATGAAAGAAACTCAATTTATTTGACACTTCAGAGGTAGAACATTAAGCCGCACTATATGGTGTCCAATAGCCATTTAGAGTTAAGACAATTGGTACAAATAGAAAGCACCCTGTAATAACTTGGCTTCCAGAAATGTGTGAAGACATATTGGAATTGCTACCATTGAATTTAAATTTCTGTACTATTCTATTTTCCTATTTTCCTACTTCAGGTGTGACATCAAAGTTTTTACTACACTTGCAATATTAAAATGTGAGGTATATCAGAACATTCATCAACAACTCCTGCACTTCACCGTAGAATGAAGGCAAATCTACAGCTGTCCATGTCCTGGGTCACTTCACTGGTGCTGGGGATGAGGTTGGTTATGTTTTTTTTTTTTGGTTTTTTTTGTTTTTTTTTTTTTTTTTTTTGTAGTGCATCAAAGTTTTATTAAGAACCATTTTTTCTCCCAAGTAGCTGCAAATTCAACATTAACGGACCTTTGCATAATACTGCACAAATCCTACCCCGCAGCACACCTATATGTAACTTAGAATGAGTTGACTCCCATCTACGCACAATCTTTTTTTAAAGTTTGATTGTAATTTTATTTTTTGGTCATTTAATATAATAAATAGTATACTTTGTTACTTCATTGCATATATTAATCTCTAATATAATAATGACAAGTCATAGCACGGGCCAGCAGGTTGCTAAACATTACTTCTCTCATTTGTATAATATATTTAGACATTGTCATAAAAAAATGTAAACTTAAAAAACCTGACATGGTGAGCGCATAGTGATTCAATATTCAAAAGAAAAAATAATATTTCCAGATAAACTTTAATGCAACATATACAGTTATCATTCTCTTATGGCTGTCGATTATTTTGTATTACAAGAGTGACTATCATCGGTAGTCACAGTTGTTTGTGGGTTTGGCGACCCTGGATATTCTAAATTTAGAATACGCCCTATGAAATGCAAATACAATGTTGCTGGTTTTAAGAAGTTAGTCTGAACTGCGTGGGAGTGAATTTGAACTCCAATGCAATGGAAAAGAAAAATGGCGATGTTTACGTTTGGATTCATAGTCTGTTTAACCAGACTCTGTATTGCATACAGAGCCTGGTCCAGTTGACACATTTGGTTTGTAATCCGAGATGGCGCCAGTTTATGTAAGACGCTCAGAGATATGCGGGCACGTTATTGTTTGAGGGTTGACGTTTTAAGGAACACGTTGAACGCACTGTGTCCTACTTGAACGCTGCACGTTTTACGCTAGTCGCTCTGTATTCTATAAAAACATGCCGCCATTAACATTATTGTAAGCTAGATATTTTATTGGTGATCTGAATTTCGGGAATTTTAGTATATACGTGTATTGTTAGTACGTATACAATGTGTCGAATAAAATATATTGTAATCAAAATATCATGGGATCATTTATAATACCTAGATATGGAACCCAATTGACGTTATTAGGAAGGAAAGAATCGAATCGGCAGCCTGTTGTCAACATCAAGCTGTCAATCACACGTCACGCATAAAATAGCCTCGCTCAACCAGACTCTCTATTGCATGAAATGAGCCGCCATTACAGAGTCTGGTTGATCGAGACTACGCATAAAAAGGGACTAGTCCGTGAGCCAAATTCTCTTATAGTTACTTTGGTGGAAGGGGTGGCATCATGAAATAATAACGCTCTTTTCTGAAAATATTTCCGGGACTTTGCGGGAGTGAACTTTACATTAAAGGCCGTGCCTGCCGGCCCGTATGATCAACTGACATAGCTTACAAATGGTCATGGTTGTTATATTCTGTTTTTGTGAACTCTGCTCTTTAAAGCATCATTGTAATAAGTGATTGTAAATTCGTGACGTCACGAGGTCAAAGGTCAACGGTAATAAAGATGTGTATTGCGCAAGATTTTTCTATACAGTATATAGTAAAACTCGGAGACAAAAATGATTGAATAACTTTGTTAATCTTAATCTGTTATTTATGAATTTTAGGGACCACTTGTAGGAAAGGTATAAGAATGCACAGTTAAATGAAGAGATTAATTTGGCATTAAACATCAACTAAAAAGCTTCTCTAAATCCCGTGTAAAAATGTAAACAATGGGTTTCGCCATGACAGAGATTTTTCACCGAATTTAGAGGGTGTTTAATAAGAGCTATGCAATCAGAATTAATCTTTTTGACTTCAAATAAGGACTCCTACACTTGTTTCACAATATGCGAATTAATATCATTCAATTCCCAAGATAATTAACTAAGTTATTAACTACGTTTTTTATCGGCATCTCCATAAGAATTTCCGATGGGAGGAAATAAAACGCACGGGTAAACATTTTCACACATCTCCTACTTTCAAATAATATTTGACAAACTTATAATTGTTGGATTTATTATGTCTTGGTGGCAAATCAATCGCATATTGGTATTTTATCATTCACAAATGATTTGAAAGGGGATACTTTCGATGGAACGTTTTATTTCCTAGGTTTCTGTGCTTACCTATTATTTTCCTTCATGTTACTACATGAAATCACCCGTCCATAACGCAAACTTATCACCATTTTGTGACGCCGCTTCTATTTACGAAATGGCTTATAAGGGTAAGTTGTTGTTAAATTTGCGTTTTGGTGTGTGAACATTTAGTATAGAATAACTGGACTGTAAAGTACGTATGTGTTTCCATGTCTTGTATATTGATAAGAAGTTTTACAACTTGTAACTGGTAAGAATTAAAAATAATTTAGAACACATGCATGTACCTAATCGATTTTACTTTCACTAATTAAAACATGCTCATATTTTCAAATTGGTTGTGCCTGCTTTTACTATTATGATTTTGTTAAAATCAATTGTTTGCTGTTCAGAAAATATAATTTAGACAATTGCCACGACTTCCGAGCAATCCAAGAGAGGTAAGACTTTCTCCTTCACTGGTCTCTGCAACGAGCAGCACAGACTTTACGGATACAGTGAACTCGTAACTAACAACTTGTCCTGGTTGTTTATTCTTCTGTTTTTGTGAACTCTGCTGCTCTTTAAAGTTTTGTTGTAATAGAACTCGAAGGGTATTATCATAATGTTATAAAAATATGATCATTGATTAGAAAATTCTTAAGTTATAGTTAAATTTGTGTTTTGGTATGTGAACATTTAGTATAGAATAAGTGGGCTGAAAATGATGTACGTATTTCCATGTCTTGTATTTTGGTTTAAGAAGTTTTAATATATTCAGATTAAGGCATAGCCTTGTTTACGGCCACAGTTATAAGTATTTCAAAATGTTTCGTTAATTAAAAATTGCATCATTATTCACATGTTTTCTTAGGAGATGATATTCAGCTCCCCCCAGTTTGTGATTGCCCAGTGTACAAATGTAACAGCAACAAGCCTTCGTCCGTCAGAGGCAGTGCACTTTGGCAATCATTCAATCTAGTCGTCACACTTGGTAGAGTAATGCTGCAGGATGATAGCGAATTGCAACTGAAAAATGTTTTGGAAGGACTCAGGAATTACTCTTGTACTAAAGAACATTGTGAATGGCTACAAACATTCCAATGGGACAACATCATTCAAAGATATGGAAATGACGTTGCACTAATAATGTCCAACAATGCGCTGTATGTCTTTCCAACATACCAAGAAGAATGGGAACATAACAAAATCAAATTACTTGACGCTAACCAGTTCCAACCTATAGCCAAAATCACAGCCAAATGTGAAGGCATTCATTCAAAGTCATCTTCAGCTGATGCTTCTGGAGGACTGATCCGAACATTGTATGTATGCAACACAGCCAGAGTAAATTTGACAGTCAACATCAATGTGCAACATGGACTATATAATGGGGCGGTTGGTACAATCATAGACATCATTTATCCGACAAGGATTGGCTCCAAATGATGATACATTCCCAGATTTCATTGTTGTTGACTTCCCCAGCTATAATGGCCCCCCTGGCTGGAAGACCATCCAACGTGGATACCTGTGTGTGCAGTGGAAAGGCGACTAGATTGCATGTGCTGCAAAAGAAAAATGCCACCACTTCGACCTGGCTTTGGGACAACAATACATCGTGTGCAAGGTAAACATATAGTTATATTTCAAATTACTAATAAACAGTGAAATAATAAATGTAACATTTCTACTTCCCACAAACATTTGTGATATGAATATTACAAAATAACTAAATTGTAATTTTAGGTCCATAGTAAATACGTATGACCAAGTTTTATTGGATTGTAAACAGACATAAACTAAATGGTATTCTTTGGCCAATTACTTTCAGAAAACATTTTCTTACAGGTATGACAATTGGTCCAAACAACTCGTCATAGTCGGCGCTCTCAAACCTCCCGGAGACTCATGGAAATACTTCACAGTCTACTTATTCTATAGGAAATGTTCACATACAAAAACACAAACTTTACTATAACTTATTGAGAATTTTCTAATCAAAGATTATAATTTTATTACACTAGGATAACACCCTTAGAAGTTCTATTACAATGGCGCTTTGAAGAGCAGAGTTCACAAAAACAGAAGAATATAACAACCATGACAAATTGTAAGTTATGTCAGTTGTCATATGAGTCTCGGGAGGTTTGAGTAGTAGAGTTCCTAGATCAGTCAATCGTTCACTTTAATGAAGAGTTTATGAAACTTTGCATGATTGGTGGTTGGTATGAGGCTTCAAAATTAAGCTTGGGATATTTAGATCTATTACATAATGATGATGTATCATTATAGTACAATGCTCTAGTTCAATATAGCAGTATATGCATTTCAATTTAAAGTTGTCAGAAGTAACTTTTTGTAATGCTTTTGCATACAACATGGAGCTACAAAGTGAAATTGCAGAAGTTGAAAATGAAGCACACGTGGATGCGGAGACAGAATCAAATTCAGACTCCGAATCAGAGCCTCAAGAAAGAGATGATCATGATGATAATCAAAATGAACTGGATGATGACGAATCAATGGCAGAAGATGACAAGTCTTGGCTCGAAGAAGCTCTCCAAAATTCTTATGATTTTTGGTCCAAACATAAAGCGGAGGAATAGTCAAGATCCACAGTGACAGTGACAAAACATTTAACAGGCCACTGAAAAGTAATTATTGACCCATATCTGGGAGACTGCACAGATGTTTTATCATGGAGGCCTTACAATATCTTACACAGAAATTAATGTTAGTGTGAATAACTTTTATCTTAGCTTTATTTGTAAGTTATCAAACATTATGATAACTTATATTTACCATTTTGAAGATTCTTTTCTTTTATCTATAACAGGTATTGAATTAGATATGGACACTGAACAAACCTAAATGTGACCTGTTTAAAATATGTAAATTACAAATAATATTAGTATAAATGTATTCAATTAGAATACACTGTCCAAAGTTGTATATCGTTTACAAAAAAAACCCAGAGTTATTGCCATTGTACTGTAGACTGTTTTCTTGCAGCAGCTTGGTAGGTTCACTGCCATGCATGCTCTGTACAGAATTCATGGCTTTGGTTTGTCTATGTCCTATATTATAGTTGACATACCGTAAGCAACCATAAAAGGGCCCTTCTTCATGAGACAACCTCCACTACCCTCCCTCCCGGTACTACCAAATTATCAAGTGACCCAGTGAATAGTCACTATTCTCCCTCAAAATTAAAGACCATAGAAATATATTGTAATATGGACAAAACAATAGTGGATGCCATCATTCCATAGCTACAAGAATACACCTACCACATTACAAGCACCTATAATGAAACATTATTTATCACACGTTGACATGTATTTTCATAACATTTCAAAAATGCACATGAAGCACATGTGGCCACCGGGATAAGATGGCACTTCTTGCAAAAGGCTAGTGCCTTAGAAGAAGATCTGTTTGAATAGCCCAAAAGGAAAGAAGTGCTATAGATCTGATGTTGTGATGAATATCTACATCACACTCATATGATGATTTCTACAAAACTGACGATAGTGATGAGGATCCTACTTTTATGCCAAAGTAAGTGTGTTAATTTTTTTTACCAAACTAGTAATTTGCATGTCATCACACACTAACTTGTATAAATTTTAACTGAATACAATTTCACACTTTAATGGGCTAGTATTTTTTTATAAATTCTTCTTATAGATTAAAAAAGGAAGCACAAATGTATGCTCAAGTCATTTCCGACCTGAAGACTTCAAGTCTTCTTTCATGGTAAGGAAAATACTTAAAAATGATGCTGGGCCATCTAAATTCGAATATTGTCAAGGATGGCAAAATCTTCATAAAGTAACATTCCAGCGAAAACCACCAAAGGAAAGAGGATCATTTCCTTACCAAAATACATGAGAGACAAATATTAATATAGAAGATACACAAGCTCAAACATCGATCTCTACTTTAACTGCCAATGTGGGAACAAATAATTCACTTTTAGATGAAAATCAAAATGTTAGAAGAGGAAATAAAAAGAAAAGATAATATGATAATTGAGAAAGACAAAAATGCGATAGATTTTCTTTTGACAATGACAAAATAAAATACTATACAGGCTTTATTTCATATGATTTATTTCTAATTTTTTTTTTTGAATCTGTAAGACCTTCATGAGCAGAATATGATCTAGTACATACTATGTAACCGGGAGAGAGAGTTTGACCAGGTTCTTGTGTGCCTATTCAAACAGATCTTCTTCTAAGGCACTAGCCTTTTGGAAGAAGTGCCATCTTATCCCGGTGCCACATGTGCTTCATGTGCATTTTTGCTTTCGTTAAGAGATGTGGCCGCCGCAAAGGAATATGTACAACAAGAAATGGGTGGGTCCCCTGCCAACAGTTCATGAATACTGGCGAACCCAGGGCAAGGAGACGCCAATGCCAATTCCCCCACCACAGGACTTCTCGGAAAATATCCATTCGATACCGTTTTAATAAAGCAGCCGCTGAATCACCTCTCAATACTGAATGTTTGAGCCACGAAGAAATGGAACAGCTGCAAGAGATGTTTGTTTTACCTGCACACGCGTCAACAAGGGACCACCAGCCGCTGCACTTAGTGCAAGCTTTTTCTCAGCAGGAGACCCCAAGGCAAAGAGTAGTAAAGAGAAAAGCTGATGAAACCAATGATCCACTGCAACTAGCTCATCTAAACACGAAAGACCAAATGAAAGATGAGTGCGACAGGATTGACAGGGAAATGGAAAGGTTGAAAAGAAGGAGAGACGAACTAAAAAGAAAGATCAGGGGAATAGAAGCGCAGGAAACATCAGACATGAGAAAAGAAAATGAGGACTTGAGGAAGGAAAACGCGTTACTGCAGGAGAGACTAATTGCAGCCAGAGATGTTAGGCGAGAGGAAGATCAGAGGAGGAGACAGGAAATGAGCAGGGAACAGGCAGTTGGAACAAAATTATTGAGGTATTAGATAGGACTAGTCATGGTAATGTGTTTACAGATTTATTTATTATTATGAGTTAATTGCAAATTTGATTATTATTGTAATCTATTAGCAGAGTTGATAGTTGTTTGCTATAGTACAATTGCAAATTATTTATTATGATATATGTACAGATGTGATGTTTTGTCTGCTATAGTGTAATTGCAAATTATTTATTATGGTAGTTTATCTGCAGATGTGATGTCCCGCGATCCTGTGAATAATTCAATATCAATGGTGATCTATGTAAACTGCTACTGCTTGTCAAATTTTAGAGTTTTGTTGCTCAGTAGAGTGTGGTATTTGAGTTTGAGATAATTTCTTAAGTTAGTCCTGATCAACCAGACCCTTAATGTATTATCCATGTGGTCTTGGTCAAACAAAACTGGTTGTATGAGGCTATTCTTTCACATCATATCACCAGAAGTACATTGTATTGTGTTGTTGTTTTTGTACAGGAAGACAAGACAATTCTTCCAACAACAACAACGAGGAAAGCGTTGTCGAGAAACCTAACACAGAAAAGAAAGGGAAGCGACAAAGACGATCAAGCACGATCCTCATGAATATAATTTATATTATTCTTCGCAAATTATGATCAATTTGTAATTTCAAATATCATTTTTTGTACATGTGTGTTTGTTTTCCTGTCACTAATAGAGTTGACAAATAGCTACAAAAAGGAAGGTCATTGTTTTATTGTTTTATCATATATCGCCTGATCTGGCCACGTCTTCAATATGGGAGTGTGTAAATGGGACAAAATGGTTCTGTTCCATATTTGGTAAAATCATAATGCAATCGTCAGGTGGAGGTGCTGGATGTACTAGGCGATTGCATTATGATTCCACGTGCATTTATTTATCATGACGTCATCAATCATGTACACTTCCTTCTTCACAGCTGTGTTCATTATTTAGGTGAACCTGATCGTAGCGTGTTTACTTACTTCACATCTGGCGGGAATTTTTCAATGTAAATATTTAAAAATGAAGCCAATCAATTTAGTACCTGAGTCGACATTAGATAGCAGCAACAAACACTTTTGCTGGTATAGAAACTGGTGCATTACTGTTTGGAAGAGAGGTTTTGACACATATAGAACATCTCTGTATAACAGCAAAGCCTCGTCCATCAGCTGCGACATTGGCTTCCTGTGGCCATGCGGGTGGCAGTGGGACTGCAGGAAGTACCACCAAGGACTCCAAGAAGGCAAGAAGGTTGTGGAGGTGGACGGCGCCACAGGCAAGGAGTGGAAAGGGGCTAGGACAAAGGAATGGCAGCCTACAAAGAAATTTTAAAAAAAATCGCCCACATTTGTGCCGGAAGAATCGTCAGCAGCAGTAATGAGACAGAGCACGAGTTCTGGTGACCTCGTTATAATCACCGACTCAGGCGGCGAGAATGTGACGTTTGTGACAAATCGTTCAACTACAAAGAGACTCTGGAAGCGCATAGGTCCATCGAGAATTGTAGCGGAGGATGATGCGATGAAAACAATCACAACGGTAACAATATATCGGTAAGGTAAGAAATATTTTTATATTCATGAATTAGTTGGTAAATATTCTAAGAATATTTTCTCTATTCTTAATCTAGGCAGATTTAAATCCTAAGTCCAAAATATTATGTTTAGCTAAAACAAGTGCTGTCAGTCTTTTACAACCTCTGATGAGTCTGAGAATAAGGGTTTTTAAAACTTATAAGATTGAGGGAACAGAGCATTTCCTACTTACTTTATCTGAGGTACTGTTTGTAGGAATAAAATTTGAAGGAATAAAAATCTTATAGCCCCTTTTCAACACTATTTTGGCATATTTTTTACCTAATTTGTGTAGACTCAAAAATATTAATCTAAAGGGTTAAAGATTTTATCTGCTTTGGAGATTGTCCACCACAGTGTGCAAAAGGAACCAATTAAGAGAAAAATTAATGAAAGACACTGAATTACTTGACTACATACTTAAAAGATTTTTTTAATTGTTAGCCAAAGGTTTAATTTAAGATTTGTGATGAAAATCACCATCTAGGTTACTAAAGCTCATTATCACTAAATAATAAGAATTATCTCACAGGTTGCAAAGAATTAAAAGGTCATATATTGCATAAAAACTGAGTGTATGAATCATATTTGGCCAGTGTCAAAAATTGAGTAAGTCTACAAAATTTTTATTGAGATTTGCGAGACTGAATTCTATGAATAAAGTTTGAAAGGGAAATTTGAAGTTTGTTTTTCTAAAGAGTAAAGCATCCAGAGTATCCTCTATTTCTTCACACACGTGAAGACTTTTGAGATTATCCCTAGAGGCCTTTCCTATAATCTTCATAAACATAAAATAAAAGAGGTGGGGACCAAAATAAATTTAGAATTAAAGGAATACGTAAAAACAAAAATATTCACAACAAGGAGTACGTCTTTAAACCTGATACAAAGGGGTCCCAAAAATTAAAACTATTCTGAACAATTAATCTTTATACTCAAAGACTTAGTGAAATCCATCACCTCTAAGAAATATTATAACCGTTTGGCTGAACAGTTTTGATAGCCCACATCTAGGATCGCATATTACGAACACATTAAAATCCTCAGTAATCGGGCTGATTGTATGCTAAGGACTGGCCGAAATATTCACAACGCGATCCTAGATCGTCTAAGTATAAAATAGATTCTGACAAAGCACCCCATGACACCATCTAAGCAAAGTTTATGAAAGAAACTCTATTTAACAATTCAGTGGTAGAAAATGAAGCCACACCATATGGTGTCCAATAGCCATTTAGAGTTAAGACAATTGGTACAAATAGCAGGCACCCTGTAATAACTTGGCTTCCAGAAATGTGTGAAGACATATTGGAATTGCTACCATTGAATTTAAATTTCTGTACTTTTCTATTTTCCTACTTCAGGTGTGAGCTTGTGGCACGGTGGCTCTGGAACGAGCAACAGCCCAGACTCCACCACTCGGGTGAGGGAAAGTGTCCATGGAGTGTTCAAACGCTGCTGAAGTAGCCACAAAAAGTGGAAAAGCAACGTCAAAAACAGTTGACCATGCCAAATATGTTGTTACTCTAATGATGTAAACATAAGTAAAAGTGAATAGGTAGAGGCATGCATCTGCACTCTTAATTGTGACTTTACTTCAATTTGTTACAATAGGCCTATCACTAAATATCCTTGTAAAGAAGTGATCGCTGTCTTTTAGTTTTAAGTATGTCCGATAGATGGCGCCAACTGACGGTGATGTGACATCATACTCGTTTAGTATTATGAATGTCTCATAGATGGCGCCAACGGACAGTGATGCTGTGTCATACCGTATAATCGGGCTTTTAAGCGCCAATAGTTTTTTTGGATATGTTTATGAACAATTATGATTTGGAATATTTTCAATATATTCTTCCTCTGTAGATATTAGTTTGAGATTTAAAATGTAGTAGAAGTTGCATATTATTTTTGGGGAACAGTTTGCGATGTGTATTTATTGTTAATTTTCTAAAGATATTCTGAGGGCTAAGTTTATATGTTTACAGTATTTCCGGAAGTGAAAAAAGACGCTATGTTGCATGTACATTTGAAAGACGCTATATTGCCTATAAGATAGATATTCTGTAAAATTGCTATGATAGTCTGAGTACCGCAGGTATGTTCCTATCATTGATATAGATATAGGTTTATAGAATTGTTTCATTTGAATAGTTGAACTGTGTGCCTCTAAAACTTGATGTAAATTCATAGCGTGGGCAAAGGCCAGTGTTGTTAATTGTTGATGGGTCTGTAAATTGTGCTTTAGCCTTCTAAAAGTTTGACTTTCTTTGTTGGATATCGTTTGCATGTATTCGTAATTTGTATGTGTATGTATTTTAAGAATCTGAATAAATTCATTTCAGTTTACGGTGCCATAGACGACATAAAAAAATCGACTTGTTTATTGTCCTTTTGCAACAATCCTATTTAAAATTATATCAATGATAAGCTATATTATCGCTGCAACAATACAGGAATCATTAACAATCTGGTCAGTTTGATACATAGTCAACACTTGAAAATGTTTTTTTTGTTTTGTTTTGTTTTTGTTTGTTGTTTTTATTTGCCTGCAGAGACAAACTCTCCATAGTTAATGTGTTTGGGGTTTTTTTTCTTACAGAAACATACATTGTAGTAGAATCTTTAAAGACCAAGTTGAAGAAATTCAGAAATCATTGTTTCATCGTACTAGACAAGTCAATCTTCGTAGACAATTTCACTATGATCTTTCAAAGCTTGCATCATAATTTTCAACATTGGATATTCATCATTCTTCCGCTTTCCGGTGACATCGACGTGAAAGTTTTTTTGTTCGATAAAAAGTCAAAATACATGAAGGAATTAAATTATAGATAAAATATTATTATGTGAACTGCATCATAAATGAATAAATGATTAGTGTTGATACTTTATATTAAGCGCAAAGCTGATTTACCTTTAAAAAATCTTACTATTTATGTTGATAACAATTAAGTAGGACCTACAAAAAAGAAAACCAGTTATTTTTTTCAGATAGGAAGGAAGATACCTAAAAAGAGAATGTTGAGGATGAAATAATAGCTGGTAACATAGAGTTGTACATAAGAGGAGGCAAAACCTGGCATGATATTATAGAGGAGGCAAAAAGCCAAGTTTGTTACACCAGACCATGAGTATGAAAAATTTCAACTGTTCATGTGGGTAGGCACTTGCGATTTAACATCAAAAAAGAGGAAGATATATTTACGTGAAGGAGGACCAACATAGGCCCAAAAAATCTAGTCGACAATCTGCTCGGTTTAGAAGAATCAATATCAGAAAAAAAGAAAATTAAAATTAACAATTCTGCATGTCCCGTATTAACTGGCAAGTGGAGGCAAAGTGGCGCCCAGCCATCGTGCCCCTCTCTTCCATTATCGCGAACTCCCGATCTGTAGACACTATTCATGAAAAGGTAAGAATTCCAACAACGATAATAAACAGATAGAAAATACAGGAAGGAATCTAGTCTACTCTTAAAGTGAGGCGATGAAGCAGGACATTTTACGTCATCAGCTCTAACTGACCATGAATGACAATGAGGTCACCATTATATTACGGTTGAATCACTTGTTTCCTGTTCAGCGGTTTTACCTGACATTAATATTCAGCTAGATTTAAGGAAAAATGATTCCAAAAACAGATTTTACACAGGATTTTATAATTTTGCTACATTTTGTTTGGTGCTGACAACTCTGGTCAAGCATGGAACTGACCGTTTGGGGCGTAATGTCCTCAATTATTGGGGTGATGGCAGTTTGGCAAAAAAGGTATCATACTAGCATGGCTGATGCAGAGCAACATGGCAATCTGTTAATTAAATTTTTAATAAAATTAAACAAATAAGGGATTATAATTAAGGAATGCGACATGTTAGAAGTACTACAAGACTGCGGTTGATGGAATCAAAACACGAAGACCACCAAAAGCTGACAGCAGCAAGGCAAAGAATCAAAGAGTTGGAGGCAGAGAATGCTTGCTACCTCTCAAATTGAGTGGTGGCTCCCTATAGTGATGGGTCTGAAATACATTGATCTACATTGATTTAAGTAAACTCTATCTATATATTATTACAGAAATGCCTATTAAAGAAAGCTTTGAGTGATGCTCAGTGGGATGAAAGATTTAGAGCATTTGCAAATGGAACGTTCTCATTTGGACAGGGCAAAGCGCCTCCAAAGAAATCAAAGAATGGAATGGTAATACATATGTGCATAATTGCTTCTAGACTATAGGCACGTTGTTAGCGTTACAAATACAGCAATGATGCAGATGGATTGCTGGTTTACGATTATTTGAGGAGGAAAAAAGAAGTTGAAACATATATTTAATGTGTTCATTCTATTTTCAAGAGTATGTACTGTACATATAACAATTATAACATTGAGAGCATCATGATTATTAATTTTTTTCCAAGAATAAAAGATATATTGAGACGCTCTCAGCAATGTGATCATTGAAGATATTTTATCTAATACAGTCATTTGTAAGGTTTAACAAAATCATAATCAAACATGAGAATCTGCATCCAAATGAAGATATATACTGTAAGTTATGAGGAAATTAGAAAAATGACAACGTTTTAAAGGAATTCACAACTTTCGCGAGCAGAAGTAACTAACAGTAAGCATATATATATATATTCTATTGTGTCTCTCGTTGGCAGTTGCTTGGTTGAAAAATTTTACAGAAGGGAAAAAGATTGACTATGATAAAAGAGATCTGGTAAGAAAGCACGACAAGCACAAGTATCTTTGGTCACTGAAACAACAAAGAAAATGTTTGTGAGAAAAATAGCAAAGTCACAAACAGATGTTCCTCGATCCAACAAGACAGCAGATTGAAAGAAATATAAAGATTGGGGAGCTTTCCATTCGGCCAAAAAAAGAGAACAAGTGGTTCTTCCACATAATTAGAACCTGTGAGGATACAGAAGGACGTTTTAGGCAAGTAAGTGTTTGTCTTCGCTCTAATGCTTAACGCATCTCAGGGTCAGATGGAGTCACAGCTCCTAATTGAAAATACAAACTATGGATTCGCATGTCTCTTCGCATGTCTCTTCAGTGGTTACGGACTTGCTTGCTTCAAACAATCAAAAGACATTCTGACTGAATTGACATGCACACAGGTACTTCAAAAATTTCACAAGAGCCAATCTTTTTAAAGGTAGCAGCCTTAAATGTGACGATCTGCAGGCACTGCGCAGCAAAAATTCACCTGGTTCATTAATCTATGATCCCCGACCAGAACACATGAGGAATCATGTTTCCAATCAAAAGCACTATACAACTGTTTGTATGATCGCAGCTCAGCCAGCAATGCCAGTTTTCCTCCAGCAAACATGCATGCGTTGTGTCATGACATTGATTACATGGCTGCAACTCCAGAGGACAAGTTTTTGCAGTAAAATTTTGTTAGCAATGTAACACCAGATCAGATTTGTAATGTTGAAGAAATGACCAGAGGTCAGGGAAGTAATGTTAAGTGAAAGAATATAAGATTAACCCATAAAACATAATCAAATGTTATATTGGTACTAGTATTTATCTGTTTGACACCTTTTCCTCAAATATGGAAAGATTTGGCAGTTCCATTACAGCATAAGAGGAACTGATAAGGATGTAGTACTCTCAATGATATATACCCAATTACTTGTGCGTTTATGGTTCACAAATTCTGAATGGCACATTATATAGCTGTCCATGTAAGACCTACAAAACCCTTCACTTTCTGGCACGCTGATAGTGCTACATTTGCAGCCAAGGTACAAGGTATGACATGATGTCATGCAAGGCTGATGAGTGAGCTAGAAAATAGTTAGTTCCTTGTCAGAGGGCCGCACAATAGAATGTCCATCAAAGAAACAACAATCCATGGCTATGGCTGGTTGGGAAAGCAGAAACAAGCTTATTGTTCAACTAAGTGCTGTCTGATTGTGTCAAGTTTTCAGTGAAATCTGACCAACAAAAATCTATTATGAGAAATATCTAGATTTATCCAAACACAAACGGGATGCTTTTAATTTAACACAAGTACATACCAAACAAATATTTAGACAAATAGCCTATGAAGCTAAGCAAGCGAAAAGAATACATGCAAATTTCATCATTGAAGTAAATGCCATATCCAAAATATTAGAAAAGTTAGATATTGGCTACATTCGAAA
>JAGTTF010005226.1:17055-27740 GCA_019095985.1 Streblospio benedicti | reverse complement strand
CAAAGAGCAGGGATATTTTATTAAAAAATAAATTATTATTATTATTAATGAAAAAGTGGGGGTCGAAGCAGCACAGGTGAATGGGGTCATGATTGAAATAAAAAATGTGAGGAGTGGAAAAAGGACTAAAGCATAGGTTGAATTATATCGTGGTAAATTCTACCAAAACAGAACAAAGAATCGTCTACAAAATGTTAATAAGGAAAATAAAATCAGTAAAACAACATCATGAATTGAAATTAAACATCCAAGCGGCAGAGCAGTATTTTTCAGATTTATAAAAAAAGACAACTATTGGCTTAACCATGTATCGCCAAACAATTTAGTTTTTGTAACAAGATTATTAATGCAATTAAAACAATTAGAAATTAGTGACAAAAAAGTAAGACATCACCACCTCCTTCAAGCAGTTTTGCAAAACCTTGAACAAAGAGCGGGTCGGTTGGTAGCTGGAGTACCAACAAATCCAAGCCACGCTACTTTAAAGTTGCCTCATGTTGAAGTCATTAATCGGGAACAGATTGAGGGGATCACAGGATTGGAAAACTTTGGCAACAATTGCTGGTTCAACAGTTCCATCAAGCCCTACGTCATTGTTTCTAAGGTAGTGATCCACAACATAAAATTTTAAAAAAAACTTTTAGATGTTCAGTGTACATTTATCAAAACAATATCATGAATTGAAATTGAACATCCAAGAAGGAGAGCAGAATTTTTCAGATTTAAAAAAAGACAATCATTGGCTTAACCATGTAGCGCCAAAAAATTTGTTCTTGTAACAAAATTATTAATGCAATTAAAAAAAAATGAAAAAAGACATTGCCAACTCCTTCAAGGAGTAGTTAAGGCAAGGTGTGTTTGAGGGGATGGTACAAAGGACATAAGCGTTACCAGAAAGCCAATAAATTGCAAAATATGACGACAAAATAAAAAAGTACCATGAAAAAAAGGAAAGGAATAGAAGAAATAGGTTGAATTGTTGAAGTATGACTGTGACACCTACAACAGCTTTCTTCCTTCCTCACCCGCACCTCGCTCTGATGGGAGTATGAGTGTGTTTTTTTGAATGGAGATAAAAAGAGAAGAGTGGGAGACAAAACCAGTGCTAATGTTAGCAGCATTTTTTTTCATTTTGACATTCATTATAATTGGGAGGATGATCTAATTGATTGTGGAATGCAAAAAAAAGAAGAGTTCTGGGAATACTGGAAATCTGAATGCTAATGTTCTAGTATTTTTTCATTTTGACATTTATGAGAATATGCACTTTTGCTATCATGGCATGACAAGACTACATGTTTGTAGTCACTCTGTTGAAGGAAGATGATCAACAACAACTTTGGTGTGAATAGAATTTGTAAAATAATTGAAGATGTAAGAAGGTGACATATCTTTTCTTATATGTGGCAATCGTTTTTGTCTCCTAACTTGTTTGATATCAAAAGTAGTCGATCACTGGTGTAATATGTTGGCAGTTAGTTTTAAGTACTGAGTGTAGTTCATAAGATTTTATAAGCTGTTCACTATTTATTTTATTTTTATATCTTTTGCACATCTGTTCGTAACTTCATGATTGAAATTTGTTTTGATAATAAAACTAAACGAATCACAATCATGTATATCATTATGTTGGTTGAACATAAGGCAGCAATAAAAAAATTTGATTTCGTTCTTGTATCTGAAAAAAAAAAAGCCCTACACGTGTCCAGTGACGGGAGACTACATGTTTGTGGTCACTGTGTACAAGGATGACGATCAACACCAACTTTGGCTCCTGCCTCACGCGCAGCCTGCTCTCTGGCAGCAACAGAAATAACATCACTGACTACAAACACTCGGCCTGCAGCAGCCACATCCAGTTCAGCAGCACAATGCAGGCTGTACGGCTATATAGATGAACAAGAAGAAATACTGAAGAAAAGTATCACAGAATTACAAGCTCAGTTGATAGAGGCTAACACCCAAAATAAAGATTTCCAGATTCAAGTTTGGGAAGCTAATGAGAAAATCAAAGACTTACATACCAGAATTAATGAGAATGTGGATGAAGTTTTGACATTGAAATCCACTGTAGGTGCTTCAGAGAGTAAAGAGTAATATATATACATATATATTTTCTCTTTCACGTTGATTGTTTATATACTTGTCTTTGTATGGGACTCACTGATTAAAAAAATTTTATAATGGGTTTAACACTTAATTTAAAACTGTAATGTTTTCTGTAAATGCAAAACAGCTGCAACATGAAACTTATTTTGTACATAGCTATTTTTCGCAGATGTGCAATCCGAACTTGGATCTGAAAAGAATTCTGCAGATTGGTGCCGTTGCCATAACAACTGCAAACCAATGGCAACCAATAAGAAAAATTTGTGCTGCGGGTGCTTGCCGCAAAATTTATTTTACTTGGAACAGTGTATATACTTACTTTGAACTTTATTAATGCCACTTGAAAACCAACTGGTAAGTAATTATTCTATTATACAGTGAGAAATATATATCCAAGTATTAAGTATGTGGAGATCATCTATATGATAGTTTAATGTTGTCATAGAAAGTTGAATACATTCACTCATTATGTTAACATTTCTTAATTTTTGCATTTGTTCAATATTTGAAATATGCATTTTAATACAGACTATGGAAAGTTGATTATTTATGGCATTTTGGCTCCCTTACTGGATGCTTACCACTCAAAGGAAGATGGCTATCACATAGTGATTGTTGTATCACCACTGCAAGCATTGATGGAGGAACAGATTAAGAGAATGACCGATCAACAAATCCAGCTAGCGGTGTTTTTTGGTCTGGGTGTCCGAGACTACCATCACACTGGCCCAAATCAATGACATTTATGGGAAGGGGAGGAGGCCGAAAGTGGATGATCCCAATAGAGGACTGCGCCATGCCGCTTACCGCCAATTTGTCCATTGGCGACATTGAAAACTTGGAGCGACTAACCGCATAGTCATTCCGTCGTGCTGTGTTTTAAAAATTAGAGAGCAATTTCCAAGTCTGACAGGACTTTATACAGGCGTTCACGCTTGCACAACTCATGGCGTCACTCCAGGGCGCACTCTAAGACAGGAAGACAAGACAATTCTTCCAACAACAACAACGAGGAAAGCGTTGTCAAGAAACCTAACACAGAAAAGAAAGTGAAGCGACAAAGATGATCAAGCACGATCCTCATGAATATAATTTATATTATTCTTCGCAAATTATGATCAATTTGTTATTTCAAATATCATTTTTTGTACATGTGTGTTTGTTTTCCTGTCACTAATAGAGCTGACAAATAGCTACAAAAAGGAAGGTCATTGTTTTATTGTTTTATCATATATCGCCTGATCTGGCCACGTCTTCAATATGGGAGTGTGTAAATGGGACAAAATGGTTCTGTTCCATATTTGGTAAAATCATAATGCAATCGTCAGGTGGAGGTGCTGGATGTACTAGGCGATTGCATTATGATTTCATGAAACAAGATCAGGTAAGAAAGCACAACCATCGTTGGTTGTTGAAACAACAAAGAAAATTTTTGTGAGAAAAACAGCGAAGTCAAAAACAGATGTTGCTCGATTCAACAAGACAGCAGATTGAAAGAAGTTGTACAAAAATTCGGCTTGATTTGAATTCTAATTCTAAATAAGTTTACAATCTTGTTTTCTTTTTTTTGTAGAAAGCCATGCATTGGGAAAGATTAAACTAAATTTCTTACACATTTGTTCTAGTATTTGCTACCTTGCCACCTAACTATGTAGAAAAGCTGAAGTTAATATTTGAACATGTAAACACAAATGACCTTGCTCTATCTAATATGAACCAATAATCAAACAGTATACCAAATATTGTTTGAAATGCAGTGCAAAACTTGGAATAATTGGAGGGAGAGAACACATTAAATCCTTTATAACTGAATGTATGTTTGATTCATCCTGGGTTTCTTTATTCATGATTTAAAGAATTTATTGGATACCAATAGAAACCAAAGTTAACCATTTTTGGCGAGACTTTCGTTGTTATCGGCCCGATGAAGTTGTTTCGATAACAACGAAAGTCTCGCCAAAAATGGTTAACTTTGGTTTCTATTGGTATCCAATAAATTCTTTAAATCCTTTATATACATAGCTTGTATTTGTAGTTTGATATTATTTTCTAGATTCACCTATAATAAATTGCTCGATGGCGAAATCCAAGGATGTGGAAAGTCTAATGCACGAATGGACGATGGGGAGTTTACAAGATGTAATAATAATCTTAACCAATCACAAATTAGTCATAAATTTAATTATTGGTATTGGCATATTTTCGACACACACAATTGATTGTTTGACTTTTGCAGGAAGGACAGTGCGTAGTTATGAACCACCCGACTTATTTATTCATCAACATTATTGACAGGACCATGAACAAGATAACTTCTATAGTGTTTATTAAAGTCCAAATCATGGCTTTATTAAAGTTGGAACAGTTTGATTTAGAGAAAGAAGAGGGGCTGCTCCGAAATGCGAGGTCGCTTGTTGATTTCAAGATGAAGTAGACGCCTGTTGTGGGATGCTAAATTGGAAATCTGTTTTATTTTGTCATGTCAGTCATGAGTAGCATTGGATCAATCCATTCTGTGCCCAAAGTCGATGAATAAAAAGAAATCGTCAATGAAGTCTCACAAATGTTTATTGGAGTATTTTTCTTGTCTGTTTTAGCATTGGTGGACAGCGGCTCGGGTCGACCCCCAGGAGCAGTAATGAGACACAGACCCCAGCAGGAGACGGTCCCGAGACCCCAGCAGGAGACGGTCCCGAGACCCCAGCAGGAGACGGTCCCGAGACCCCAGCAGGAGACGGTCCCGAGACCCCAGCAGGAGACGGTCCCGAGACCCCAGCAGGAGACGGTCCCGAGACCCCAGCAGGAGACGGTCCCGAGACCCCAGCAGGAGAAGATCCTGACACGGAGAATGTGCACCATAGTTCATATAATTTATGGCAGGTGGGCGTTTCAATATGACACCAATGATCCCACATACATACTTTCGGCTGGCATGACACAGGTGCTGAGAGAACACAGCGGGAGAGTCCTTTGGTGACGGTACGGTCCCGAGACCCCAGCAGGAGGATCCTACATGACGCACGCTTATATGTTAAAAAGGTCAATGGTAAGTGTGTACAGTGTCAGTGACCACGCTCTGTGTGTGGGCGCCGTCAGTGTGTGTTCGCCCCGGCGGAGGCCGCAGCAGTAACGACCATATCGCCGTCAGTGACCGCGGTGGACGAACACTCGCCGTGCAAGAAAGGGTCACGGAGATGCTCCCGAGACCCCCGCCGTGGAGGGCACCGTGCCTCCACCTAGAAAGAAATTTTTTTTTTTTTAAAATGCCCAGATTTGTGTGGGAAGAATCTTAAGTAGCAGTAATGAGACACAGCACGAGTTCTGGTGATCTTGTTATAATCACCGACTCCGAGGAGGCGGCGAGAATGTGAAGTTTGTGACAAATCGTTCAACTACAAAGAGAATCTAGAGGCGCATCCATCGAGCACACAGTCGATGGTGCCCAATGTCGCATCTGTAAGGCGGGTAAGTAGATCAAAAGCAAGGATTAGTCATTCCGAGCGATCCAACAGAGGTAAGACTTTCTCTTTCACTGGTCTCTGCAACGAGCAGCACAGACTTTACAGATACAATGAACTCATAACATACAACGTGTCCCGGTTGTTTATTCTTCTGTTTTGTGAACTCTGCTCTTTAAAAGGTCATTGTAATAGAACTCGAAGGGTATTATCATAATGTTATAAAAATATGATCATTGATTAGAAAATTCTCAATAAGTTATAGTTAAATTTGTGTTTTGGTATGTGAACATTTACTATAGAATAAGTGGACTGAAAAGTATGTACCTATTTCCATGTCTTGTATTTTTTTGGTTTAAGAAGTGTAAATATATTCAGATTAAGGCATAGCCTCATTTACGGCCACAGTTATAAGTATTTCAAAATGTTTCATTAATTAAAAATTAGGGGACCATCTAAGGTTGAAAAAAAATGAGGGTAGACATTTCATACCCGGGCAGCAAGGTAGAAAATCCAAGATGGCCGCCAATATGGCCACATTTACATAATCTCATCTAACTTTGTTATTTCAAAGGTAGGAGGCTGATATTAGTGTCAAAACATAAGTTTTGGGGGTCAAAGAATCCCACAGTACAAATTAAAATGTAAAAGATTTAGAGAAAAAGTCAATAATTCAAGATGGCTGTCAATATGACCACCAAAATAGTTTTTTTTTTACAAAAACGGCTTTAACTTTTAAAGTAGGCTATACAGAAATATAAAATTGGTGTCTACATATAGGTTTGTGGGGTCAAGGAATCTTCTAGTAATCGCAAAATACACATAACCTTAACATGTGGATCATAACTCAAAACTTATGGTCATGTAAAATCAATTAACATGGCATTTTAACATCGATAATGCATCTTGGTCTGCATTTAATTCTGTGATAACTGATGAGGAACTCCCCAAAAGGACTATTGGTTTTCTGCCAGTGATTCTCCATCCAGTACCTGAATACTCTACTGTGTACAATGCACTGAAAAACTTTCAAGATGTATTAAAACAACTGAAACAGTCACACATGGCTATAGCCTGTGACGAAGGAGTTTATCATGTAGCACGTGAAATCCTATTGGATAAATGTGATGAGTTTGCAAACATTGTGCTCTGTATTGGATCTTTCCACATGATAAAGGTTGCCTTGGGGTGCATTGGAAAATACATCAATGGAAGTGGTGCAGAGACCATTTTGGTTGAGAAGGTCTTTGGCAAGAAGGTTGTCAATGCAATGATTGCAGGAACCCACTATGAGCGTTCCTTAGAAGGAATGCTACTGCTTGCTGAGTGTTTTGAAAGATTAATGTGGTCAGAGTTTTTCAAGTGCAATGGATTGGATACATACAGAGAGAATATGTCCACTCTTGCCGCTCTCAAATCTGCTGTGTCTGCCAAAGTCAGACTGAAGAGCAAGGAACATCTTGAATTATTCATCAAGTCATCACCAAGAATGATCAGTGACTTTGAAACCTTTCTTGCCACACAGGCTAAAGTTTACACAGGTGGTTTCTTCTTTGTTGAAGATTTGGTCCGCGCAGATAGAGGGTAACTGACAGTTGCATCTCCACAGTGTACAGAGAGTCCTTCCACTCTTTGCAGTATGTGACAGAACAAATTACCTGAGATGGTGTTCTGTGTACTTTGAGGATATGCATAACTTCCTGAAACTGCCCCTGAAGTGCACATGAGTTTCATGGCAGGAAGATTTGTAGTAAAGCGCACAACAGGGCATTTCAATGCTATTGGTGCAGACATGTGCTTGGAACAAACAGTTAATCGATCCCAGAAAAGTAGTGCTGGAATTATTGGGATCACCAAAAGAAAACAGTACGTTGCTCAGTGGGAATTAATATTCCATGAAATGATGGCTGTAACCAACCTAGATTTAATTGTAAACCATGAGTTTACTAATCTTGAAAATTCATCATCTGAAGTCAAGATTGGAGAAATGCTGACATATATTAAGAGCAAAGAAAGCCCAATTCATGTATTGGCTGGTTATGAACAGAAGCTCTACAACATAGTTACTCAGGAGGTGATGGCAGCACGCCCAGGGCTAGGATGTAGTGTGACCTGTTCAGGAGATATGAAGGAGACAATCTTGAAAATGACTCATCAATTTATCGTCTCAACGTATAACATAATCGCAATTTTATTATCATATCGTAATCGTTATGACATACTAATTTTTTATAATACATTATTTATTCGATTGTACATGAATCTGACACTGATGAGGAGGATGACGAGGAAGAGTTTTTCGGCGATATATCAAATCGGTAAGTTATTAGTCATCAATAAAAACTACAGTCATTGTAAAACTATACTACTTAAAGTGTATTTTCTGTTAAATACAGAGTATTTATTAAAAGTCCTTGACACAACATAAAACTGCACACTTTATTTTCCCACCATATTTGTACACACCTTTGCACATGCTCAGAGGTGACCTCCTTGCATACTAATTACCTGGTTAATTAATAGCCTTGTTACCAGGCACTACAAATATTTAACATTAATTATACTTTCTTTTCTTTTCTAATCTAAATGGAAAATGCACAAAACTAAAATTATTTAAACAGAAACCTAAAATTGTATTCATGGTTATAAATCAAATATAAATTTCAATTGAAATATAAAACCTATCATTTTAAAAATTTAGAAATTAAATATAAATATCATGCCATACATAACATGTTATTCCAATTAAAATCCCTGGCAAATTTAATGTTGACAGAAAACTAAAAACTAGTCCTTCATGAGTCAATCTTTACAAAATACAAAAGTCAATCACTTATATCTAATATTACACTTCCTTTTCTTAACATATTGAGTATACTGAACTTTTCTACTCCTCTTTTGGTCAAGTCAGCTAGCATTTCACATTTAGTAAGGTTATAGTTGATGTTTAACATGCATGGTACTTTTTAGTACATTCAGAACCAAGTTGACTTATACAGTCTTTGACTTGGCCTGGGTGGGGATTGAACCCCGGACACTGCGCCGCTTAGCGACTAGCCAACAAAGCCAGTGCCATACCAACTACGCCACATCCACAAGGCTAAAAACCTTTGCTTCAATGACGTATTGGATACTCACTATACTAGCTCTGATGTCATGTCTTACGTCCAACGTATGTCCATGATGATTAAGTATCTCCTTTATAGTACTGAGTAGATCTGGTGTATTGTTGTGGAGATTCGCATGCTTTGATATGAAATTTAGTAAGGTTATAGTTGAGGTTTAACTTGGTTCTGAATGTACTAAAAAGTACCATGCATGTTAAACCTCAACTATAACCTTACTAAATTTCATATCAAAGCATGCGAATCTCCACAACAATACACTAGATCTACTTAGCATTTCACATCCTGGTATGCATCTCACACTGGTTACTATGTGGTCATTCATCATCTCTTTTACACCTCCTACATCTACTCTGAGTCTTTTATCATCCATGTATATTGTAGAGAAAAGTGCATCAACAACTGACTTATTGTCCACGACTGTAAAAGTATTCAAAGCTGGCCCATTTATTACTTCAGCCAAAATCTTCTTTAAATAAATAGCATGTTCTAATGTCTCTGTCAAACTCAGCATCTCAACTACAAGAGTCGAACGCACCACTCTCTTGATTTTCTTGGACATCCATGCAATCACACAGCACTTGCTTTGTTCACCTACTATCAATATTATATGACCACCACAACTTGAAACACTATCACTCAAATTGGCAAATGAAGCATCAGACACAACTAACAAGTCCCATGTTTCTACACTACCAATATATGGATAGAAAACTGTCACACTGCCTTCTTTTAGTTGATTTATCACTTTATTCACTCTTACCATATCATCCACTTTTCTTTGCTTCAACTTTGAACTCATTTCAATCACATCAGAGCAAATGTCTGGTTTTGCCCAATTACATTTTCCTGTTAAACTCCTGAATTGTTTCTTTTCATTCTTGTCAAACAATCCTGCATGTTGTTCAATCTCAAAACCCACATAAGTGAATGAGCTTTCCTCCAATTTCCCAGTAAATCGTTTCCTCAATCTGTTCATTACTTTCGCATTGAAGCCTTCTTTTCCACCATGTATAAAATTATCTATATGTGTTCCGACAAAACCTATCAACTGTCCATCTTTGGTCAGAAAAAATAATGCAGGGTCTACTGAGCAGTGCACAAAACCTATCGCTTTCAACTCTTCCTCCACACTCTAGTAAAATTGTCTTGCTGCATCATTCAACCCATATAGGCATTTACTCAGCTTCCATATTCTGTCTTCACCTACATTTGCCTCTAAAGGTGGTAGAACATAAACATCACGTTCAATGTCTTTTCACTGTAAAAATGCTGATTTTATATCTGTGGTCTTAATAATCCATTTCTTTTGAGCTGCAATTACAGTTTCTCATTGAACTTTTGATCACAGTTGGTGAATCTGTTTCTACCTTACACATGTTCTCAAATCCTCTCACTACTAGTCGTGCTTTAATGTTCTCACCTTTTCTACAAAGCACCCATCTGGTACTTATAAAATTTTGAATTGTGTATTCAACTTCATACGTATCAAACATTAACTTCTCTAATTCAGCTTGTTTGGCTTCCATGCATTCTTTTGACCCATGACGACGCCGCTGGAGAGCATGCGGGCAGTAACGGTCAGCAAGTGAGATACTGACCACTACTGGACCTCTAATATAAAAGACTCAGAATGGTCGACCCCCGAACAGTGAGTACACCTGAATATTATGTCAATTAGCCATAGAAAACGTAGAAAATATCTATGTGTAGATCTAACCAAATAATTATATGAGAGAATGTTGTTTGCATGAACTCAGATTAAGTAGTTTTGTAGTGGTGGTGGAAGTCGGGGTGCTGCGTGAAGATATACAATATTTGAGATGAACAATAAACATGTAATTCACCAGTATGACTGGAATCCGGAGGGTTGGAGATTAAAATAAAGTATTTTAATGACTCCTCAAAGGATTATTTGCTCATAAAGATGATTAGTAAATAGTTAGGGGCAAATCGTACATCCAGAGAGGAGTACTCTTCTTTGGGGTAGAGA
>JAGTTF010005225.1:31757-34433 GCA_019095985.1 Streblospio benedicti | reverse complement strand
AATGCTTTTGTGTATATGAACCAAACCACACAGATCTAAATCAAATATTAAACAACTATCCGTGTAAACTTGCTGTCTACGCAATGCGCAGACACAATAGCCTTTGCGGTCGATGATTTAGTGGATATCTTTGCCTCATCTATATATTTGACACACATTGATGGATCTATTGTTCTGTGACAATTGAGTTCTTCAGACTGACGATTAAGCAACAATTTATCAATATAATATAAATATAAGATATGTAGATAGTACATGACAGGCTAAATACATTAGTGTTACATTTCAAAGCCAAATGAGAGAACTATCTCAGAGAACTATCAAATTATTTGCTTCTTAAAATCACGTTTGGTAGCCTCATAATTCATTCTTTAGTGTTTTTATTTTAAGACAACAAGGCTGACTGGTGCGATTCCATCAATAGCTAGTGGACATTTATTAAAATCCGTGAACATCAAGGGCATGTGTGATACTATGTAATATTGGCTGTTTAGAGAGTATAAACAAATAAATAACATTGTCCAAACGTCTTCCACATTCTTTGTGCGTCCATCTGCCTTCCAGTCATCCCCACGACCCCTTGCAGAGAAAACTTCACCATTATTAGTGTAATTGATAGAATGAGTAATAGGTACAGGTGTATAGTCAGAGTAGATAATAGTAATAAAAAATGAAATAAACACAGCAGTTATTTGTGATTGTCTCTGTTTTAGTTTATACTGAAAATTTTTTAGTCCCGAATTGGTCCGGTAATAGTCAAAGTTGGGTCACGTCAGGCTTGGTCACGTTTGGTCGCGGGTTTTAGTAGGTACGTTACACATGTCAAATCCACCAACGATAGAATGCCCATTTTTACCCTCAAAGTTACTAATTAAACATGCTACTAAATTTTTATAATTGATGGACTCCCTACCCACACCTCGAACCACTTAGACTCAACCCCGAGTATTTTCATCACGAGTCCATGTTGATGGTATATTCCGGTTCGTCGACATGAATATGTCGGGAGACCCTGATGATGTACTATTGCGTCGTCTGTGTTCCAGGAACCTGGCCTTCAACGAGAGTTTGGTTTCACCTACATAGGATGCATCGCTGTCCTCGCATGATATATGGTAGATCGGGCTGGACAATACGCTGTTTGTCCACAGGGTCCTGCGAATCCAACGGAAAGCAATTGACATATGTTCGTGGGGTTTAAAGAACACACAGATGTTGTATTGTCGCAGATAAATCCTATGGAGTTGTTCAGACACTCCTCTAATACATGGAATGACAACAGACCTGGGTTTTAGTATTTATAACGGGCGTATCCGAAGTTTCCCGAACAGCAGAATGGAGCATTAGCTAAACGAGTAGATCTAGACCAGTCCAGGTAGTCATTAAACGCAAGAACGTGACTGATGTGTTCTTTCTCCTTCTCGCCACTAGGATCACTTTACAGCACAGTTCTGCCTGGTGCACAATGCACAACACCTATCTTATGCGTCAAGTGGGTTGCCTGGAAGTTCAGGTATTGGATCCGCATAAAAAGCTTTTCTATAAACTCTGGTACTAATGTTTCATCCTCCTTAACAACAGACACAGTATCTAAAATCAGTAATGTTCTTTTTCGACTGGACGGGTCCAACCCATTCAACTCATCATGTTCGACAACAGTTTCACCTCCCCACGTCCACTGAATGTCAGGGCTGATATTGTTCAAGTGTTCACTAAATTCTGCCACATGTTGTTTCTACAGTGTACAGTGGTTCAGTCCAATTTTATCTTTTCCACCATCGTGGGGGGATGAAGCACAGTCCTGATGGCCTTCCTATCAAAATCTTCCATGTACAAGTTACATACTATGGTCAAAAAAGGGTGAGCCCATTGCAGTCTCATGTATCTGACCATAGAGGTTTTCTTGAAAAACAAAATATATGCAGCGTAAACACACTGAAAAACAATGACACAATATCGTTAGGAGACAGAGGAGTCCTATCTTTCAGAGTTCTGTCCTCATCTAACCGGTTTTTGATCCAACGCTTTCTCTGTTGGAACGCTTTGTAAACAGAGTGGTTACATCATGAGATCTCAGTTTTCATCTTCATCAAGGTGCAATTTTTGTACAGCTGAAGCAAATTCAGCAGAGTTGTTGACATGGTGCTCAGATAGACCCACCATGGGTGACAGAACTGAACTCAGATAACATGCACATTCACATGTGATTGAACCAACCGAACTGATAATAGGTCTCAATGGCATCCCATCTTTTTTGGACCTTAGGAAGACCATAAAACCTGGGAGGTTGGTAATGGTTTAAACTATAGTTACGTTATAACCTGGATAGATGAATCTACATAACTGTAATATTATACATGTAGTGTGTGTGTATGGCTATGACTTATGCCGATGGGAGGAAGGTGATGGAGGTGCATTCTATCCGGCCATAGGCCTGTTTACTGGACTGGAGCTGGTGTGAGTGAAGGGGTACAGAGGGAAGGATGGGGGAGGGAGGAAGATTTACCGTGTTCTGGATCTTCTTTCTGTTTCAACCCAAGCACTGCCGGGTTGACAGCCAGTAAATAAATAAATATATAACGTCATACGTTATTGAGTTAGCTCAGAACGTCATACATCAAGTACTACATGTCTACCTTTGGAGTTACATGTGTGCTTACATTTTTTTTTGTTTTG
>JAGTTF010005225.1:24257-26757 GCA_019095985.1 Streblospio benedicti | reverse complement strand
GGACATGGTTAGTCATATAAAACAGCTAACAGGTACACTTTAACTCTTTACAGGAATGCTATAATCCTTGTATACTGGATGACTACGTTTAACTCTTTGTTTTGTCACACACTCCCCAGATCACATGAGACTGCATCACTCTGCTTTTTATAGGGAGTGATACATTCGGACAGGGCAAGAGCAATGCTTCGCGCAGGAAGACGCCAGCTAAGAGGAAACAGCGGCGCAGCGTGGATGGCATCTCAGCAGATGGCAGCGACGAGGATGATGACGACCAATCAAGTGACGAGAGTGACTCCAGGGATGAGCCAGGTCTGAATGTAGGACACGCTGGACACGTAGTTATGAGTAAAGTTGTGGACCATCTATACATGTTTGGTGAAATAACGTCTGCACTTGTTCACAAAACATTCAACGTTTTCAACAAAACGTTCAACATTTTGACTAACGCTGCTGCGTGGTTTTGGTGTCAAACATTTTACCATCCACGATATTGCCTGCTTCTCAGCACTTCCACAGAATTCTCTCTGTCTGTCACGACCCCCTGTGGACACAAGCATGTCCACTACAGGGGGACTGGTGGACTGGCAGCATATCAGTGAGGTGTCAGCCTCTTATGGCAACACGGAGGACTGATCACCACTAGACAGGTGATGTCTGCGTCCACCCTCTCGCTGTACGTGGTCACAGACGCCCTGAGCTGTTTCGCTGCTTGTTGTGGCTGCCTGGCGTATGAGCACTTGGTCTCAGTCGGCTTCGATACATGCACTGTCATCGCTAAGTTTGTAGCCCCCACACATCTAGTAACCCGTGGGGAGCCTCACATCATGCACATAGTAAATATAGTACTTCATGACGAGGTTACACGGGTTTTGTATTGTTTTCTTTTTTCTCGAGTTTAGAACGAAGCTGTTACAATATAATGTCATTTCAAATTCAATTTCTATATCTTCTATGTCAATTTATAAAGTTCAGGATCGTTCACATGCTTTGTAAGTATTTAGTTTATATTGGGGAATAATTGTTATGAAATTCAGATCGAAATTGATTATTGTATTTGCCATATTAAGTTTGATATAGTTCTATATAAACAAGAATACTATGCGCACAATTTTAAGGGGCATTTCGAATCCACAATCCGCCAAGTTAAAAGAATAAGAAACCTTTTGACCAGAATTGTGAACAGTATTTCAGGGGTTCATGAATATCCTTATCGTCTATTGAATAATATTGACCCCATTACGTTTATTCATGTGGTTCCATGAAAATTTTGACACTGTTTCAAGTGAAATTTTCACTGTTTCTTTACTTCTTTTCTAAACATGCGAAACCCATGGACGTCACAATTTTGATGAAATCTTCTCTTTCACAATCAATTAACGAAAAATGCTACTTTTTTATTTATCTCCATGTTATCCAAGTTATTTGACAGATACTTATGTACAATAATAATTTTAAATAGAGTTCAATGATCATTCCAATTATGTATGCAGTTGAATTTTTACATTGACGTATGATTTTTAGACTTATGGCCGTCATTTTTCATTCTTCGAGATGTTACGATAATGATAATTTTTGTATTTGACCAAAGTTTCAAAACTAATGTATTTTTCCTAATAAACTTAGATTTCGACATTTGTGAAGCTATTTGTTTTTATTTATTTTCATTTCAATAGTTTTTAAATCACATTTTACGACATAAAAGAGAGTCTCCAAACAGGAATCATAACGACCTCCTTTAAGCAAGATTGACGATAGACTTTTAAGGAGATTAATCTAAGAGCAGCATGAAGATTTGAGCAATTTACTATTCGTCATTAGTCATTGCAATTTTGTTTAGTACCGCAGTTTGACTATTAATGCCCCCTATAATTTAAGTCAAACTTAGGCAGTTCATACATTATTAAGAATTAATGTCAACTTCAACATCATGTAAATTTAACACTTTTCATCATCTTTAATAAATAATACATAATGAATAGTCTTTTGCATATTTGGTAGAGTATTTATTTTTAAAAAAAGTCATACGCCATACGTTTGTAGTAGCTTTTGTACGTCTTTTACGCAACGTTGGTACGTAATAAACATAAACATATATATATTGTTTATATTTCCAATCATTTTAACATTTCAAATTTATACACATCAAAATCATGGATATATTCACTCTATTTACTACAATATTAATTAGCACGGAAGAGACAATAGCGTGGCTGCAAAGGAGAGGACTTCTTGCATCCGCCAGGGTCTGCACAAGGTAGATATTTAATTATTTTGAAAAGTAGATATGGGCCCAGCGACTTTTTATCATGAGACGTACAGCTTAATTAATGTTTTTGATTGTTTTTTTTTTATTATTTCATGGAAATTGCAAAACTTGATAAAAGAATCTCCAAGGAGTGCAAATACAAGTAATAATAATAATGATAATATGTATACATAAGCAGTTGCTTAAGGCCCAAACCCCTCATATTATGTCTTGTTTATATGTAGAAAATTT
>JAGTTF010005224.1:0-33835 GCA_019095985.1 Streblospio benedicti | reverse complement strand
ACTCACTCACTCACTCACACACCATCACTCACTCACTCAACCCATGACCTGTACCTAACTAACGTGTAGGTGCCACGGAGAAGTGTGCAACTGCCTTAGGGATGAGTTTGCTCACCAGACCCGATCGGTAATCGAACCCACGACCTTTTGGTCACGAGTCTTACTCCCTATCCATTGGGCCACGGAAGCACATAATCTAAGAGTAATTGCACTGACACACAGTTATTAAAACCTTTTATCTAGGAGGGGGACACAAACAAAAGTGAAGATACGGTTAACATTCATATAAATGTAGATACATAGGACAAGAGGCAATGATCAAAAAGGAAATTTAATAACAAATACAATGAATATACTGTGTGAGCGTATTTTTATTGCAGACAGGATTTACTATCTATATGATGGTCTCTGCACACATATTGTTTTATATACTTAGAATGGATGTGGAACAGTCAGGAGGCAAGTCAATCGTTAATCTGTTATCGTTTTGTTACACTTAGCACCAAAATGAACCAAAGTGAAGTAGTTTATTAGTTTATTGCCGCCATAAACTAGATTCCACGCATAACTACATGTATTTACCACTGTATAATATGTAAATGATCATTGGAGGCATCATTTAGATCCAGTCAAAATTCCTACCTCAATATTGCCGCAATAGTTTATTTAGAAAATAACCATGTAGAAACATTATACACAACACGACCATAAATAATGATCTCAGTTAAGTCCATCTGCCATAGACTTTCAAATATTCAGATATTCAATGATCAGAATATTCACAATTATCCAATAATCAGTACGGGTGTTGGTGCTGTCAGGCCGTGGGCAAGCCCCCAGACAGCGTGCCCATACACCAGTGTACTGCGCGGGACTGCGGGAGTCCCGCGGGACAGTCCCGCGGGACTCCCGCGGGGCGGGACTGGGATCCCGCGAGATTTTCCTGCGGGAGCGGGACGGGAGTGGTCACAAAACTCGCGGGAGTGGGGCGGGAGTGGTCACATTGTCAACTTGCGGGATTTTCGCGGGATATCTTCCCACGACAATCCCGCGATAGTCCCGCGACAGTCCTGTGACAGTCCCGCGACAGTAAAACAATGTGGATTTTGTCAATCCTCATAACACTTAGATCTTCATAGTAGTTCCATGAAAGTCCAGCAACAGTACCTTGATAGCAAAAGATGTGAGACAAAATTGAACAATATATAATCATGTCCCGACAATATTTATGCATGACAGTACAATGACTGTTGAAATCCAATGTTAACTCTTCACAAATCAAGATACATTTACAAATCTTATTGAGAACTAGGCTTCATTCACATGGCTTAGACATTCTCAATTAGCCAATGGTTGATTTGCATAATGCTTATTAATTACCTTCAATAGTTGTGACCAATGGTTGAATTTTGTTTGCTGAGATCATTGTCCCAGTCAGTAATTACGTAAAGCAAACACTATCATAAATAGATATTCTCTGACATCAGAAGTAGTTTACCTAATTGTAACATAAGAAAGCAATTATAGATTCAGACAAGCATTAAAAAGTTGCCAAACTTTCTCTTGCTCAGCAAATAAAAAGAACAGTTGATTGCTGGTTTTGATATTGTAAAATTAACTGTCACTGTAGGGTGCCTTTCACAATTACCTCTATAACTAGTCGGCAAATGTTAACTAAATAAACATAACACTTGACCAGTGACCTTAAATAGCAGAAGTCAGTTAACAGGTTAGACCTATGTCATAGTCAGTCAAGTGGTCAGTTAGCTATAATTACATTGAAAGTAAACAATCACCAGTGCTTGCTGAACTGGGCTTTTGTATTAGGTGCAAGTGGTGTCAGTCAAGTGATCAGTTAGCCATATATGTGAATTACTTTTTATAAAGAGACAATCAACTGGAGATGTTGACCATTAATGTACAGTGGAAATTGTCCATGTGGTATCTCCCTGTTAAGGAAACTTCCCTTATGATATGTATTCATAAAGATCAATTGAGCTATACTGTCACTGTTTGTTTTATCTTATATTTATGTTAATATGTATGGGTTTTTTTCAATAAATAATGCATAGTTTTTAAAAAGTATGTTTCAGTTTTGTTTCATTTGGTTCAAATAAAGTCAATGAATAATGAGCTTCTGGTTGTATTCCGATACATGTCATTAGAATGTCAGTTGTTGAAAGTTTCATCTACACAGCTTGAAAAGTAATTGATAAAATAAATGAGGTTAGGGGCACACATTGATCACAATCTATCTACAACTACTGCGGGAAGATCAAACATGGATGCAGGACTTGCGGGACTGCTGCGGGACTATTGCGGGATGAAAAAAAAAATTGTTGCGGGAGCGGGGCGGGATTGGGCATAACAAGTGCGGGAGTGGGGCGGAAGTGGACAGAATATTGGAAACCATCGCGGGAGTGGGGCAGGAGTGGACATCACATTGCAGGACAAACGCGGGGCGGGACCAATATTTCAGTCCCGCGCTGTTTACTGCCATACACACAACATCCAAGGTCAAGCCAAGACATCATTTCTTAAAAGACAGTTGTCTGACTATGTAAACATGACATGGTGACCATCGTTTGCCATAGCTAGTGAAAATCAAGGGCATTGTGGAGGGGTCCAGCATGCCCCCCCCCCCCTATATTGGCTGTAAGTATTGTTATTCCGAGATCACAAACACATAGAAAATAGTATGCCAATTTTATTTAGCCCTAATGAGTACAAACGGGCTCAGTTCGGACCACAGGGTATACCTTTTTAATATATCTCTATCCGCATGGTATTTCTTCTTTACTATTTTATAGCCATCAGTCTCATCACCCTATATCCTGCCTTTATCAGGACCGAAGATTTGATTTGGTTAAATATTAGCACGTACATAAAAATATTTGATTGGGGTCAACACGGACCCCACACCTGTTGAGAACAGAAAATACACGGTTGAGAACAGAAAATGCACGGTGCATTAAAATGATTTTTATGGAAGTCTAGTTTAGGAAGTTTTGAACTCATATCTTGCCATTATTAAGAGAGAAATTCATTTTATTTTGTTGAACATAAGGACTGATTTGCGATCAATTATTTGGGGTCCAAATGTTTGGACCCCAGACAACGTGAGCATAGAAAGCACAGAGCTGTTCGATAATTTGTCCTGTTAATTTTTAAATAAGAATAATCAATCATAAGCCCCACTGACAAAATATTCAACGGTATTAATGCATTGTGGTTTTGTATCTTTGGTGTATTTTTAGCACCGCTGACAAGTAATGTACCTCGGGATTAGATCGTTTTAACCCACTGCTTAAAATGTAAACACGAAGCCTGAACAGAACCACTCCAGCGTGTATTGCCATGAATACATTGTACTTTCTCCCACTCCTGACTGTGTTTATGAATGGCAAGGCCGTAGCATATTTTCTGATCTCTTCCTAATTTCATACGCCAATCATTGCATAAATTATGATAATTATAATGTAAAGGGGACTGCTTTACTACACTTTACTCATATTCATTCATAAAATTGTAAAGTTATTCTTTTTAAACACCAGATGGCAGCATTGATAATAAAATTGCCACAAAAATTTCTGTTGTTATGATTCCTCATCACAGGACGAGTCAATTATCTGAGGGGGGTTAGGTCGTTTGTCTTTGGCAGAACTAGTTATTTTCAACTTTGTGGAACAAACAATATTTTTTGCCGTTTTACATCATAACTTTATTGTGCTTCACTAGCAGTAAAATGTTTATTTTGAAAATATTCAGAAGTAAAATATTCATTCTAAAACACTACCTACCCCTCTCAGATGGCTGGACGAGTTGATTATCTGAGAGGGGGCCAGGTTCGTTGACTTTGGCTAAAGCATTTATTTTCAATTATTTGGTGCAAACATTACTTAATTCTGTTTTACATCACAACTTTATTCTTTTTCACTAGCAGTAAAATATCTGTTTTTAAAGTTTCAGAAGTAGAATATATATTTGAAAATACAACCTACCCCTCTCAGATGTAGCGTACCACAATGGTGGGTAAAATGACTTTACTTATATGCATAGACCGTGTTTGTGACCTTTTAATCATTGTACTTTTTACCTTGACCTTAACTGAACTCAACCGAAGTACTTTCTTTTGTTCTTGGATAGAAATTGGATAGTTTTAAGTGGTTTCTATGCCTTGATGCCGAGTATATACGTGGGAGAAAAAGGTTATTATACGAGTGGAGTGGAGATATCAGCCAATATCTCACCTTGTGGTTTTGATAACAGCACTCGTTCGCTTCGCTCACTCGTACTGTTATCAAAACCACTCAGTGAGATATTGGGTGATATCTCCACTCCACTCGTATACATAATTCTCAATAACCTATTAGAATTATTGGGGCACCAAATGGGGCTTTGTAACGAGTTTTATTATTTTTCAGTTGCTATTATGTTGACTCCTATATATTTTGTAAATATTTTGAGGATTTTCCCATTACTATAATAGGACGTAGATAATGTTCAGGTAAGGCTTGTGAGTTCTCGTGTAATAATTAGAATAATATGTTGCATGGGAAGAGTACTTTTCATTTTCAGAAAATTGAGAAAATACGATAATATTAGAGCAAACATTCGGAAAGTGTAAATAAAATATAAATATTAAGATGGGCTGAAGTCAGTAAAATTACTGGGATAATGTGACACCCCTAATTCATATATATACAAAACATAATAATATATTTTCTATAAAACAAATATGCTTGTATTTTAGCCCCGCATATCGTTTTATGGTGCAATGGTTACACTATTGCCATTCTAGGTTAATTATAATGCGTGTATTTCAAGCTACTTTTGATCTAACTAGACTGTGATTTTCCCATCGTGAGCCCCATCATCGCCGTTGTTTTCATCTGCCAAACGATACGGGGTTTTAATTTTTACACTACTAAGCAATGGAAGGAAGCTTATTAGATGACTGTTACATATTTACAACAGCCAGCTGCCTATATATACATGTACGTATGTTTACTAACATAGTACATCAGATTGTGGTTAAGTTACTATTGTTACCGATCTGTGCCAGGGACCGGTGTTGTAAACGCCGTGTGAATAATAAAGCTGTAACTGACGTAATTGCTGTTGTTATCTGACACAGTCACAATTATCATACGAATGCATTTGTATCACAGAAAGATTATAAATTAAGAAGAAGATTACATGTATATGAAATGATTGAACCCCTATTCTTCTAATAATGGTGTAATAGTTAATGTACTGATAAGGGTTAAACTATATCTAATGAGCTATTTTTAACTGTAAAAAAGTATATATTTTTGACATTATGTCTCTAAAATACTGGTAATGAACAAAATCTAAGAATCACCATGAATTAATTGGTTACACTTTCATACAGGCACAAAATTTCCAATGTATATTCTTCTGAATTTTAGCTTGATTAACTAAATATTAGATTAGAACATCCTACTTAGACAGGTTCAAATCAATGTGTTCGTTATTCTAAAATTCTTGATTATGCGTACATGTATGTATATTGCATTGGAGTGACAATACTTGGTATACTACTAGGATACAATTTTATTTATATTCAAGAATACATACATAGCGAAAAACTATCAAACGTAGATGAAACGGAATACAAGCAATACTATTTCATATAAAATCACCAATAATATATTAAATGTTCATATAATGTTTATATAATGACAGTTATGATAATTGCATTAAAACATCAAAATATACATGCAATTAAAGTCACTGAAAATACCTAGCCGTTATTGATCACATGCCCTAAAAAGCTAAAAAGAAAAGACATTGAATTTACACAAACTTGAATGAATAGTTCCTTCACCACCTCATAATATTGATGGTGTGGATCTCAGTCTATATAGACTCGCATTGGCAGTATCTGATCTTAATGTAAAAAAAACAAACATGCAAGCTGATAACAAATGAATAGTATGTAAGCATGTGTGCCATTTGGCAAGTTATCCATACAATGTTTCACATGTAAACAAAATTAGCGGTATAAGCGTTACAGATTCACAGCTCGGTCCAGGATTTACAGTTTTGATACATAGATGTCTAACAACAATTGTTTCATACGGGGTAAAGTCTGTAATTTGAAATGAATTCGAGAAATTCACGATCCAAACACAGGCCTATACAATTCGAATTTTGTTCAAATAACTTTCCTCTCTAGTAGACTATCATTTATTATGAACAGGGGGTGGGGGTGACAAAAATGTAACCATTATTGCATGATTTGCATTCTAAAATTACTGCAAAATTTCCAAGCCGCCCTTATAAGTGCGTCCTAATTTTGAAAGAACCCTCCCTAAAAAACAAGCCGAGTTTCCCAGCTAATACCCCTTCCCAGTTATTTCATACCCCGTGCACCATGATAAATGTTAGTTTTATAAAAATTATTTGTTTATTTATTTCGTTTTTGATTTTGTTTCAGTTTTTGTTGTAGGCCCTTCTTTTTGCTTTGGTTTTGTTGTTGGCCCTTATTTTTGCTTTGGTTTTGGTGATGGCCCTTTAACAATGTCGACAAGATTTTTTGTCATATCTTCATGGAAAAATTGTCCTTTCGGATCTTCACTCGCATAAGCCAATGGCTGACCGCGGTGGGTGTTTACAAACATATTGTCCTTCCAACCTGGTTTATCAGCATCGGGGTTCACTAGCTTGTGACCGTAGCAAGCGCCAATTACGAATGTTGCCTTCTTATGTTTTCTCTTGATTCGTCTGGCCATTTGTCTGCAATTTAACACATACACCATGATTGCGTTATAGTTGTCGCAATAAGAACAACGAGTGGAACAATAAATTAGGATCTATTTATAGGACTTTGAAAGAAAGTTGGATGTGGCAAAATAGGCTACAACTAAGGGAGATTGGAAAAGGGCTAAAAAAGAATGATGTGGATTTTCACTTTTATTGTGGGATGTGATAGGAGCAGTCTTGATTATTTTGCTATATTTGTGCTCTTTTATGGATGAAAACTAGCTCAACACAAAGAAAGAACAATTAAGTTATAAAAATGAACTTTAGTAAATGTTAGGTCATTTTAGCCCATTCATGTATCTGCATTTTACACTTATATGTCAAGTAAATCGAAAATGTGCCGGCCTGCAAAATAAAATTATTTTTTGTTTTTGCTTTTGTTTTTAGATAATGTAAATGATTTTATTTATTTATTTATTTATTTATTTATTTATTTATTTATTTATTCATTCATTTATTTCAGACATAGAATACATATATAATCAATACATGCATTAGAGTCCATATAAAACAATATAATAAAAAAATATATGCTTATTAAACAACGACTACATGTTCAAAAAGTGCTCAACAATTAAGGAGCATTAATAATTATAAATCACGTGAACAACTACAATGACATTTCCCTACAACGTTGTTTCATGCTTGAAAGCATGATACAACGTTACTGGGCAATGTCATTGTAGTTGTTCATTTAATTTATAATTAATAAAAAATATATATTGATATAAAAATAATAGCACCACACCTCATATATTACGTGTAAATTTAAAAACTCACACCGTGAGTGGTTAATTGACCAGACAAAATGCAGTTTGTTGCCATCTTTTAAAAAGATTAGAACTAAATATAAAATACATAGAACTGACAATAGTACTGACTAGAACATTATTACTATTAAAATGTCTATCGATAAAGCCAGTGATACATTTTCTGTGAAGTTCTTTAAAAGTCTTTACACGATTTTGTAAAAATAAATTGGATATACTACATCTACCTGTGACCTTCACCATATGCCTGAATACAATATTATACGCCACATTAAGAGTTTTAAAACTATTATTTCTTTGCAAAGAAAATATAATACCTAAGCCCCGATTGGGTTGGTTAAGACTATACACACGAGGTCTGTAGGCTATGAACTCCACTCAGAATTCAGCCAGAAATTCAGCCAGAAATTCAGCCAAACGCACCGGGATGACCCCAGTTTTGCGTAAGGTTTTGAACGAATGACGTACATGTACATCACGTTCAGATAACTACGTCACACGTATGTTGATAAACGTGGTCGCTGAACCTACTGTACTCCATAATGGATAACGTAACAAACACTTTCATATCTGCTACAGAGAAGTAATTGCACAAATGAAAACAGGGACGTACACGGTAATTGTCACAGTTTTACGCCAAAGACAATAACTTTTCTGGGGCCTTCATAAATGCCCATTTCTTTACAGAATAGCTTCCAAACATGTGGCTGTTGCCGCCCTCTATTAAAAACGACCGGTTTGAGATACATTTTAGAAAGATGAATTTCTACAAGTTCTCTTACGTGTAGGATAATATGATTGCTGTGAGTCATCATAAAGGTATAGAATGATCCGAAAATAGACGTGAACCAACCTACTTGAATGTATTAGCCGTTAAAACTCGCAGTCACAGTTTATAAATAGTATTGCTCCGAGGTTCAGAAGCCTTGTTAAAAGGCGTATCCCGTGTAGACGAGAGCCACCCCTCTGCACGTAAAAGAACTCGCCTAGCTTGAAAACAATAGCTAGTATGATCCCTTCACACACTCTTGGCTCAGTTGGTTACCTAACCTGCCAAACAAACAGGACCACATTGGAAATAAGCAATACATAAATATGTACGCTTTCATGTGCTATCCTTGGAAAATTAGTTCCTACTACTACTGCTGCTGCTGCTGCTGCTGCTGCTGCTGCTGCTGCTGCTGCTGCTGCTGCCGCGGCCGCTACCGCTACTGATAATGTCCAAATCCCAGTATTTTTTTTAGCTTGGAATTTGCCGTGTAAATGACGTGATTGTTGCGTGGAAAGCTAATGATGTAATAAAATCATCAAAACCATTCCACAATATTTACTTAGAAATGTCAAGGAAAGGCGTTATTGTTGTCACTAGTCTAAAACGCGGGAGCATGAAAGACTGTTTATGTGTGAAACACGGCCTACATGTACCGGTAGCCCGATACCCATTCTGAGATATTCTGACAGTTTGTAATGTTTGTTTTTATTTTTTGTAGTTTTTTTTTCTTTTTTTGTTTTGTTGTTTTTTTTTTTGTGTGTGTGTAACATTGTCATATAGATTATATCTTAAATTTTCTGCACGTGAACAAGACATAACATGAGGGGTTTGGGCCTTAAGCATATGCTTATATATACATATTACCCAAGCCCCGATTGGGTTGGTTAAGACTATACACACAAGGTATGTAGGCTATAAACTCAACTCGGAATTCAGCCAGAAATTCAGCCAGAAATTCAGTCAAAATGCGTAAGGTTTTGAACGACTGACGTACATCAAGTTCAGATAACTACGTCACACGTATGTTGATAAACGTGGTCGCGCCACCTACTGTACTTAATCATGGATAACTTTCGAAACGATAGTCTCTATCACATCATTATGCTTTTTTTTTTTTGTTTATCATGCAACAAGCTGTTGCCGCCCCTTGATACAGGAAACTCCCAGCTGTTTGAGATACATTTTAGAAAAACGACAGCGACAAAGTATAGGCCCAGTGGATAATATGATTGCTGTAAAGTCATGGATAAAGGTGTGAGATCGAATGAAAATAGACCTGAAAACAACAACAAAATCAACTTTGATCAGTTAAAACAACATGTTTCTTGCCAGTATTGTTGAGGTTCACAAGCCTTGTTGAGGTCCCTCGTGTAGAGACGAGAGCCACCTCTGCTAAAAGATGGCTGCTGTTGGGGGCTTGAAAACAATGGTCTATAAAATGGCGCTCTACTCTGTCCACAACGACCGTCGTCTCCTGGCAAAAAAAACACGCTTTCAGTATCAGAGGCAGTCCTCAAGTGACTGAAAAATTTCTTCACAGTCCGAACAACAGAACGTCGTCATCAATGGCACCCAATCACACAAAGGGCATGGTAGCGGTGTCTAAAAGGCTGCATTGTTGGCCCGATAATGTTCGTCCTGCTCATTAATGACTTGCCAAGATCTGACTGTACATGAAAGCGACACTGATGAAGGCCATTAGGACCTGCAAAGGTCAATGAAGCAGACAAAAAGGATCTTGGGGTGGTGATGGACAACAGGCTAACATTCAAAGATATTTAGCGGAGGCAACATCAGGGAAAGGCAGATTGCATTATTGGGTTGTCCACTAGTCCTTTGACGCGGAGCAAAAAACTGAAACACGGCCTACATAAACCAGACGCCCGAGACCCATTCTGAGATATTCTTGACAGTTTGTAATGTTTTAAGAAATATTTTGTGATATGAAGGATGTTTGTTTTGTTTTTGTTTTTGTTTTTTGTACAACAAACATTGTCATAAAGACTAAAAGATTTCTAAAGTTTCTGCACGACAAAAAGAGGTGACATGATGTGAGGTATTCAAATATATACATAATATATACATCCAGCTGCTTAACCCTCATACTCTTATATGACTTGCACCACGGTAACTCTCTGGCCGTGATCAAAGACAGCCCGTGGGCTGATCAAAAAATCTTTTTTTTTTTTTCATGTCAATCTGGTACCCGGCATACCTGATGAGGTGTCAAAGGCCCTATCCCATAAACGTTTTGTTAATATTCATGACCACTGGAAAATGTTTAAGTTTTGTCACCATAAAACATCTTATCTAATAGCAATTTATTAAAAACCCGATTTACAACCTAAAGTATCTTTTTTACAAAAACGAAAAATGCACACTGCCCCTACCGTTGAGACTAGTCAGAGTCTTGTCATAACGACCGATCATTAACATTCCCACGTTGGAATGAAACTTTTTGTTCTCTGAATGGCCAATGGTCCACAAATACCTGACTTATGATTATAGTCTTGTTGAGGAATCATGTATCAGAAACACATATACTAATTAAAAAAAGAAACATGGCATCAATGGCAGCCATCTTTTGATTTGAAAAAGATAAGATAAATCATCAAAATGATGCTGAAAATGGAAACAGTAACCCCACAAACGAAGGCCAGGTATTACATATGCTTTATCGATATAAGCTCATTTTTCATGTCGTGGTCGGCAGGGAGCATCTGGTTGAAGGTCAAGATAAGGTAAAATTATTAAAATGATGGTGAAAAGCCATCTGTGACCCCTCCAAACAACCCAGGTATTACGTACAAGTCGATGCAGGTACAAAATAAAAAAAATGAAACTTCATGTTGTAAAGTGGCAGCCATCTTGGATTTGGAGGGGGTCAAGATAAAAGGTCAAATCATTAAAATGATGCTGAAAATGGAATCAGTGACCCTCAAGCCCCTAAAACCCAGGTATTACACATTGATGTGAGGTTCAAAAAGTAAAATATGTAAATACTACACATAGTAAGTGGCAGCCATCTTAGATTTGAAGGTCAAGATAAGGTCCAGATGGTTAAAATAATACTGGAATCAGTGACCCTTTTAACCCCAAATTCTATGTATTACTGTGGAGAGTGAAATATAATCCTTGGTAGTGCTTACGTTTTTCATCAGAACAAATTCGCATTTACAGTACACATTCAGGAGACTGTCTAGTTTCTTAGTTTCACCAATTATGAATAAAGATACATTCAGCACAAAGTTTAATTTTGACAATTTCGAAATTGGTGGATTGGTGATTCATTTAATTTACAGTTTCCGTGAAGATGCCAATTTAATTCTAATTGCAGCTACGTATTCTGAAGATGCACAAGAAACACAACATGAACCATCTATACTTCATACTAATATATTTTTTTATATATATTCTACTCTCCCTTACTGTTCTGCCAAGCAAGCTCCTGCCACTGAATATATATATATATATATATATAGTATATTAATTTATATATATATATATAATATTACAGACCAAAAACGTGTTCAAACTTTGATTTCTTCATCGTCGTGGACATTGACAGGCATCACTTTATTAGTATTTCTGTCAAAACGAATGGTGTTTTTTGCCGGGTGATCACCATTCGTTTTGACAGAAATACTAGATATCCGACGCCCACATTTATTACCTAGTTTGCCAAACGCCTTAGTTGTGATCTGGTATGCAAGATACAATAAGATGAGGCATGGAGGATGAATAATATGACTTTTCTCCTTCAAATATTCAAACTTCGTCACATCCATGGCAGATGTTACCAAAAACAGGTGTTTGTCACAAATTCCCAGAAAGGCCTAATATTAAAACACGGGACGGAACGGAACACGGAACGGTACATATCGTACATAACGTCCCGTGGCGTCCCTTCTTACATGCATAGCTCAGGTCTATTGCATCCACACTGTCTTGGGCCCACTGTCTTGACACTCACACACCTTGTCCTGAGATCACCTACCACTGTTCTATAAGTAGCCCACTACCCATTCTGACAGTTTTTTTGTTGTTGTTTTTTTTTGTTTTTTTTGTGTGTGAAATTGTCTTGTAGGATATGTCTTAACTGTAAATGTTCTGCGCATCAACCAGTCATAACATGAGGGGTTTGGGTCTTAAGCATATGCTTATATATACATATTATAATTATTATCCTCAATGCTGATTTGTCTCCAGGTATATGTACATGATTGCCAAATATGATTGCCAATCACCATGTGTCCTTGAAACATTTGTATATCATGCATGCAAGATTTCAATCAATAGGTATTTACAAAATATATGTTTTACTATTGTCTTTCGTGTAAATGGCTATTGATTTGAATAGATAAATTGTACCCAGTGATAAAATAATGTCTAAATCAATCGTAATTTGATAGTGATTCGTGTTTACAGACTATTGTTTTAGTTTTTGTTTTTTCTTCTTTTTTTAATTGAAGTATAAAAAACTAGAAAATACATTCCAATTACATTACATTATTAACGCCATTAAATCCATAACTTCACACATGAACTATAGGAATTACACTTCAGTTACTACACTATATTACATTTTTAACATCATGAAATCCATAACTTCCTATATTGTATATATTGTAATGATATGATATATGAAATGTATTGGTAAGAAATGATACTGGGTTTTGGAAGACTATTTTGGATAACGATAATGAATGATTATGAAAAAGAATGAAGGTGATATTGATGATGAAGATGCCGATACATTTGGTCTATTTGTACATATATATCTGCAGCATTGACGATAAATGGTGATAAAACGTGGGTTTACATAAATATATATATAGTTATATATATTTATATATCCATATCTTTTTATAAAACAGATATTTTTTGACAAAACATGAAATTTCATGCATCTAATTTTTGTAATAGTCCCTTAATATATACAGGGGATGGTAACAATAATAGTTCTAATTCAAGAACGATACTTCCACAGCCTTCATTTACTTATTTCATATTTCCAAAAAAAGATTTTCGAGAATTTTCCATTTTTTTTCGAAACAAAAATCAGCTTTGTGAATGACGCTTTGAATGTATTCTAAATTATAAATATTTTGAATTTTCAAAATTCCACTTTCTAATGTTGGAACTCTATTTTTATATCTTGATAACACTAAGGATTATTTTAATATGTTAATAATCTGATTTGGAAAATGAGTCTTAGCAATTCCTAAATATATGTGTTTTTCCCTTAGTAATATATCAAACATCGACATTATTTTCCGTTGAATCTTATTCCATAACATTTTTACAAAGGTACATTGAAAAAAAGTGTTCATAGGACTCTATTTCATTGCAGTTCCTACATTTTGGAGATTCCACTTTACTAATCGTATTTAGAAATTTGTTGATAGCTATTAATCTATGAAGACATCTGAATTGACAATCTATTCCTTTTTTGTCCTGTATGTACAGATAAGGAATAAGATAATACTGTGCCCATTTTTAAGTATTGAAATATGTGAGTTTGGAAATAGTCATGAGAGGTGTAAAAAGGGCTAAATCAGGGATGCGGGAAAAGAGACCAAAATTTGGGATTTCTTGACCCTTATAACCCCGCCCACTTTTATAAAGGCACAAGGAAAACTTGTGATACTCACCTTGGATCAATCTTATCTTCATCACCTGAGGAGAGATAACCGTCTTCATCACCGTGTCCATCGTACATCACGATAGGCTTATCCGATGGGTTACAGCCTTCTAAGAATCTGTCAACTTCTTGTTTATAGCGTTCACTACTTTGTGTCCTACAGAAAGTTCATGCATGTATATGGTACAAGCGTCATTGGGCAGATGTTACAAAACCTTGATACGTCTTACACTTTTGCGCACTTGGCTATTCGAATACTCTAAAGTAGTCGAAAGAGAAAGTAATAAAAGATGTTGAAAACATGATCATAATCAACCACAAAATACACTGCTTATCGTGTGCAGCACCAGGGTATATTTTAGCTTTGCAAATGTCATGTATCAACAGTTTAATTAGTTGAGTTAACGGTTTACCATAACATGCTAATAAAACAATTACCTATTGAGCAAGAGCCCGGGGTCACTTACTTTAAATCTGTGACTGGTTGTTTCATGCGTATTGATTACCTAGGTCTGACGGTCTTAAACTTGGTCACACCATGGTTCTCTAGTTCCTTTTCCATGTTTTTTGCAGATTGATATGCCCACCTTGCATCTTCCGAGTCGCGAATGTCTGGAGCTTGTAGATACCTGCAGTAAAGGGATAATACTAGTTAATGTTAATAATTCTGTTTACTCAGCCTATTTGTAAGCTACTGGTATAGATATAGCCTCCAACTGTGAGCATATACGAAATTCACATGTGATCGGAATTCCACGTGCAACAGAAGAGACTGTGTCCTGACACCACTAGTATATAAAAGCGCTCTGTGATTAACACGCCGAGTGGTCTAATGCTCTTGCCTTAATTGCAAGGTGAATGGGTCCCACAGTAGTAGTGGTTTCGGTTTGTAGTTCCGACAGAGGCTATGTGATTGTGATATAGCCCAATAGACTTGGAGAAAAAAATCATCTTATGTCATTCCTTAAGCATAAGTCAATCAATTAATTCCAAAATATCTACGAAATTACATCGTCTGTTCACTGCCATGCTTTTACGCTGCATACAACAACTACAAACAGTCTTAACACAACAGATATTTTCAATAACTTGTGAATTGAATAATACGCTCAAGATAGATGCGGATGCTGAAATTAGTAAAGTGACAATTTGGCTCTCAGAATGTTTAACAGTTTATGGAAGAAAATCACATTGTAGTTATAGTATTTTTGATTCTGAAAAAAGCCACAATATTTATCTTGAGGTATGAGTCATTCATTAAAAGAACAACATAATTAGCGTGAATATACATGCTCGGGAGAGTGTTTCGAACATGTTCGTTGTCCCCAGCCTGCCGGGAAATCTCACAGTATCCTGCCCCTGGTACTTGAGAATACTGTAATACACTTTCCCGCAATACCACTGCAGGTCCATGCTTTACCAATGTGTGCGGTGAGCAATGGTTAGAAATGGTGCGCTGCACTTACAGAACGGTTTTCTCCAGAGAGTGTCGTCCTCGGCGGCTTCTCCCATCGTCTAGGCTCATATTCTCGAACTGCTTGTGAACATCATTTTCGTCTGTTCTTTTGTCGGACCGAGGTCTCTGTTTGTGGCGAGAGGCCATTTTGAGAATCTAGATGTGCCTATGAAGTAATAGATCAGGGATTGAGGCCCGGGGACTCACTTGTAAAAAAAGTGTCATGTGCGTACCAAAAAAACGGGAAAGGGTATGTTTTTCAGCATGTAGGTCGGGTCCGGGGGAACCCATCATAAGGGTTACAAAATCGCCGATTTTAAAGGTAGAAGGGTCAATATTTATGGGTCTAGTCCTAAAAATAATAGCCAAAACATAATTCTGGTCTTCTGTAGTCCTGTGATGATAAGAAAAATCTCTACTTCTCGAAATGTCCATATCTGAGTCAGTTTTCATCGAAAACATAAAAATCCTATATGCCTTTGTTAAGAAAGGGAAGGAGATTCAATGAGTTCTTATGGGAATGTAAAGTGCTGAGTGTGTCATACACCTGGTTATCATGGAAATTCGACTGCATGTGATGTTATATTGAGAATATGTGCAATTGAAGCTAGCTTCTTAGGTGTGTGATTTTTTAAATAATTTTTAAAGAAAAAATACCACCATCACACCACTTGTTTGAGCCAATAACACAGAGTCATAGTTTCATAACTAAACATTGATGCATCGGCTTGTGTTACAATTTCTTAATTTTTCAATTTCTCACAATCCCCAAAGGAAATTGACCCCCATTCTTATTTCTCATAAAAACCAACGGCCATTCTCACATCTCAAAATAGGTATATTTCCCCTTCATATGACATATGTGTAGTCAAGACTCCAAACCCAGTTTTGAGGGTGAACCGTGAAATCGGGTATATACAAAGTTTTTTTGTGTGGTTTCATGTTCCTTAGTATATCTACTTTAAGTTTTGGGTGAGTGCCGTTCCAGCATCCTTGGGCATTTTTTTCTATAGGCAAAAATCCAAAATAGCCGCCACCAAAAATGTGAAAAACAGATTTTCAACCATTCAACTCTCATTCATGTGTAATACATCATTTTCATATAATTTGGTCATTTTGGAGGTCAAATAACTATAAATTCAAAATGGCCGCCGCTCCTAAGAGTGAAAAATTAAGAGTCAAGCTCTTGATGCTTAATCAAGTATAATGCATTTTCATATTTTTTCACATGGGAAATTGTTTTCTGTTATCAAATGTTTGATTAAAGGTCATACAATGTTTTAGAGGTCACTTGAATGCTTTCTGTACAATTTGAACAGCCATGTAACTAGCAAAAATGAATCAACTTTGACCAACAATGGAGTTTTTGTGGTTTCATGTCAATTAACGTATTATTACTCAGGACACCATATCTAGGTAATTCAACTTGATTAATATATAGATGTGGGAGGATTTCGTTCAGATGGTACTCATTGTTGTATAAATTATAATCATTGAGATATACTGAAGAAAGACAGAATATAAAAAATACAAATAGTGCAAGTTATGATCAGAGTTTGCTCAAGGGTTGCCACCCCCTGCACGTAAGAGAACTCACCTAGCTTGAAAACTATAGCTAGTGTGATCCCCCCACCCATGAGGCTCATGTGGCTACCTAGCCTGCCTCTGGAGGTCCATGTACCAACACCACGTGGTCTCCCGCGGTCTACAGTCTCTATAATTTCCAATTTATAATGTAAGACAAGCATTAGGCCCCCATTTCACATGGCCGATCCGAGCTCCAGATCCTCCAAGAGACTCCCGATTTGTCATTTCGGGGTGGATTGTGCGTGATCTGGCCTAAATTGTGGAGTGATTTGGCTGGTTCGGCAGGGAATGGGCCGTTTTTGGCGGGTTCTGGACCGATTTTTCTTATTTTGGCTTGTGTGCTCCAAACCACGCCATCACCATGCTTTTCGGGGCTGTCAGGGGGGCTTTCTTTAGTATTTGCAACATCCTTAGGTCTTTTTGCCGACCTGTGGCCTCGTCTGTTGCATTGGGAAGATGTATGGTGACAGATGAAACCGTAAGTGCCGCCACTACCGTTACAATCGGAAGCAATAGAAGCATGGTAAGGAAACATCTTTTTTAACAGCACGATGCTCCAATTCTAGTGTTGTCTACCTGGAAAAAATGACTCACTTCTGCCCGTTTCGGGCCCAAAATGTGTTATCACTTCTCTGGAGAAGTGGTTTGGACTTTTTTCGGCCTGTAAAGTATAAAAATGGTCCCTGTTTATGTTGTGCTAGTTCCAAATGGTCCCTTTTGATTCAGTCCATCTGAAATGTCACAGACAGTAATTGCAGATGATCCCGTAAGCTTTAGGTACAGAATATGCAATGAGGCGATATAAAAAGGCTGCAAATGTTGGGGGGTTTCATTGTTGTTTGTGTATCTGAAGGATTATACTCAAACACGTATTCACGAATATTAGGTAACGAATAATTGCAACAATGGCAGCCGTTGCACTAATCTTGCTGCAGCTCAACAACAGTGTCGTCTGTCTCGGCCATCTCCCGTTACCTACAACGTCTCTGACGGATTGTACGGTTTGGTGACTTTGGCATGCTTCATCCTCAGGTTGTTACGTAATATATATTAATATATTTTCGCCGATCCACCTCGAAATGACAAATTGGGCTTCTTTTGGGAGGATCTGGAGCTAGGATCGGCCATGTGAAATGGGGAATTGAACAATTATGATACACACAAGTTTAAACATGGGACACTCTTTAAAGGAGGCTCATTTTGTTTAGTATTTTCTTTTATATGCAATATATATATTTTTTGTTCCTCTATACTTGTCTGTAATAAGTCGTTTTCCGGCACTTATATTCTATCACCCTCAAAAAAGCAGTATTCATTTGAAATATATAAATATAAACTTTTCATTACATTTTAACATTTTTACACTCTATATCATATCGGCTGGTGGGACACCAGCCTCTATGGAAAACCCAACTATAGCCTAGAAAACTAGCCAATCAGCGCAATTCTCTCGCTATTTGGGGGAAATTTTTTACCTGTCAATCTTCTGTAACTGCTCCTCCTCGTGAATATTTGTAAAGACGTAGATCTCCACGGTCATTTTGACAGTTATAAATGAAAGACAATAACTGTGTCAGAGTGGACAGGCGGAACGCGGACTCTGCGTGCCCTACGCGCGCGAAGTGTGAAAATTTAAAAAGATTTCAAACTCGTGCAAAATTTTGCCTTCGTGGCGGACTAGAAGTGAGTCCGCAGGCGGAGAAATAGCCCTCGAGCACACACCCCGCCCCCACGGACCTCCACTGCAACGAAGTCAGGTGGAGAGATATTTTGCTAGTGCAGAGTGTAAAATGTGTATGGCGGACTCTGGCGGAGTCAAATTATGAGTCTTGCGAACCCTGGCAAACTGAAATTGGGCGTGACAGTCGCCAGACAACCATGGCTCCACCGACGGAGTCAAGCAAAGTATTATGTTTCCGCCAGCGAACTCTTGCGGATCGCACAATTTCGCCAGCGAACTCTTGCGAATATTAAGAGTCCGCCAACTGAGACATGAAGGCTCCGCCGGCGGAGCGACAGAAAGACAAAATAACATGGGAAAATTCCTTACGGAGAGCAGCGAAGTCATTCAGTGAAGTCCGGCAAACTTCGGCGAAGTCTGGCGAACTCCCGCTTAACAAAGGCGGCGTCCGCCGACCAACAGACGGAGATTTTTACTCCGTCGCGGCGAGGATATTTACATCAATTTGACGATGGAGCATGCGCGGAGGTAGCGCGTATAAAAGCGAACTTCTGGTCTTGCAAGTCAGAATTTAATTGTAGAGGCCAGAAGTGACTAATTATTTTTATTGAGACAATTTTAATACATAATGTTTTCGGTATGACTAAAACCCGAAAGGCTCCGATATGCACCGAAAACCACCGAAAGGCACCGAAAGCCACCGAAAGGCACCAAAAGGCACTAAAAGGCAGTAGATATGGGTGGGGGGGGTGTTGAGGTGGAGGGGGTGGATGAGGTGGGGAGCTCATCCTGGTTCCCTATGCTTATGTTTACTATTGATTAAAACAAATGCATGTTATTACACATACTGGCCGTTTCGGTGCCTTTCGGTGCCATTCGGTGCCTTTCGATGACTTTCGGTGCCTTTCGGGGTTTAGTCGTACCCAATGTTTTTATGTTTTTATTTGGTCCAAGTATGTTAAGTTCACGTGCAATTACAAGAAATACATACATTAATTTCTTTATAAAGTGACAACATATCAAACATTGGTGATGTTATAATAATTTTAATAACATGATGACCATCAAATAGTACAAATGCAGAACAATCTTGAATGAAACAAACCACTTTATAGTTTATAGTTTATCCTACAACAATGTTCATGTTAGTATTTTCCAAATACCAAAGTAAAAACAAATAATACATAGCTGAAGATCAAAGGAAATTTAATCAATAATCCCACCGCCCGCGGAGAGGTCACGCGAACTCAAATTTACACTTCTCCAGAGAAGTGGAGGGAGTCTGCGCCAATTTTGCTCATGGAGATAGCGCGGAGGTAGCGCGGAGCCCTCGCGGAGGCCGCAAGAGTCCGCAAGAGTCTGCCGGACTCCGCTGCGGAGCCATGCGAATCGCATTGTCGATTCGACAATGAAAGTGTTAATTTTTCATATTTTCCCCCATTTTTACGACTTTGTCATTTTTTCAACCTAAAAATGACGCGGAGTTGACTCCGCGCGTCCACTCTGACACAGGGGTAAGTGTGTGTTCAGAATCGTATCGTGGTTCTTATTTTTACCTCTATGTAATGAGATTGTAGATTCATGTGTCTAGAATAGCTTCCAAACATGTGGCTGTTGCCGCCGTCGATTAAAAACACAGGTTTGAGACACACTTTAGAAGATTGAATTTCTACAAGTTTTCTTACTTGTAAAATAATACGACTGCTGTGCGTCATTATAAAGGGTACAGATGATCCGAAAATAGATATAAAACAACCTACTTGGGTGATAACCTCTATAAAAACGTCTTCAAATTATGTTCGTCGTGTGCCTACAGCAGCGTAAGCATGCTGTCAAATTTCATCATCACCAACACAGACGCACACGACACTGCGATTATCAAACAATGCGTGTGACTTTAGAAAATTTCCTTTTGTCCATGGCTTCATAATTGGTTTATAATTTATCCGACAGTTGAATCATTGATGGATATATTATTGTAGTGATGCAAATCCATTCGTTTCACAAATATCTTGCTTCCAGGCCGATTTAAACAATCCGCCATTTGCACTACATCAGTTTTCTAATCGCTGTCTCAATGAAATATTTATGTACGATCGTAGTGGTGTCTCAAAATCGTTACTACAACTTTTACCAGCACGTGGTGCAGTCTCAATCAACCAATGCTCTGTGATACTATGGCGTGTCAGAAAGAAATGATAAAGACTGATACTGTTTGTCTATTTCTTTCCCAGAATGCAATTGTTTGTAGCCACGTGCTGGTTTTAGACAGGAACTACGATTGGAAAAGCAATGTATGTGATTTCCCGTGTTCCTTATATGGGCAAAAGCAACAACAACACGGCACTCCCGTGGCAATAGCCTTTATTGCACGCTGTAATAAATCCAAACACCATATTGGAGCGTAAAGCGATTAAGAGTACCTTTAGACAGCCTTTATAAATAAGATAAAGTACGGATTCGTGGCGACAACGCACGACACGATAGAGGCCGAATACCAACGTTAAGTTTACCTGTTGAATTATGCATATATTTGACCTAATTGGCTTGGTCTCAAGGCTCAAAAGCAAGTTTTGAAAACGTATAGCTATTGGCCCCTTGATATTCAGGGTGCATTTTTACATCACATCCATCAAAATAAATCATAAAATATGCGTATCATGCCGTCCAAATAAGGAAATTGAAGGCCTAATGATATGTTTTATCGACACATTTCCTCTATAGCGATGCTCTATGTTATTATGTAGCGGACGGTCATGATATGTGTGGCTGTGAAGTGGCCTCAATTCTGCTTACCCTTAATGATTTACATATAATAAGTTGTTCAATTAATTGGCATGATTGTCTGAGCTGTAATCAGCGTGTAAAAACACAATCATCATCTCGCCTTGTGATGTGGTGGGAGAAATATCATGCCCGTACTAAAGATGCACTTGCCTCCCTCGTCCATGAATCTCTACATATATGATATTTCTCATATCACACCCCAAACCATATGATAACCCCTATCATATTCTAGCTAACTACACGCCGGATACAACTTCTGAATGTTAGTTTTAACATGCATGATGCAAGATCAGGTTATCAGGCAGTTCTGGGACATCACAAGCAAATTAATTTAAAATTAATTGTAAAAGTTTTATATTGAGGAAAAATAAACCTATTCCACGATCATGCAGTTCTAGAGCATGATAATCAATGTAATTACTTAAAAATGAACTATAAAAATTTCATATATAGGAAAAATAAAACTTATTGCACGTACCTAGAAAATAGTTGATAGAAATCGAATGTCTCCAAATGTGACGTTTGACCATGTGAATTCACGTTTCAGATTATATAACTTGTCTACATCCGTGTTAGTACAAGTATGACCTAAGCGGGAGTTTTATTCTCATCACATGATTTGCCCAATAAAAAATAACACTTTTTACTATGACGGTTGTAAACATCTAACGATAACAAAATGAACACCACTTCCACATAGATGAGTCACAGATAACACAGAAAAAAGTGATAGAAATGGCTTTCACATTCAGTAAGATGACGAATAATGGAAGACATCTGAAATATTTGCCCATCATCTAGTTTCTTGCTCATATAGACATGCTGTTATTCCGAGTCAGGCTATAACAATATCAAACAGGACAACCAATTACCTGTCATTGAAGGTTCTAGCCCTATAGCAGATTACACATATTTGGTTTAAATCTTGGGGTCAGCCCATCCAACATATATTACTAACGATCCAATCGAAGGTACATGTATTGATTGAAATTCTTAAGCATTTTTCAGAGAAGAAATTAGTGAACTTCTTTTGGCGGTAGAGCGTGAGGAAAGAAGCTGTACTGTCGGTTGTGACCATGGTTTACTGAGTATAAACCAGGTCTTGACTGAGTGTTAAATGCCAAGGTTCAATAATTACTAAGCCGGCGCATGTTAAATATTAAGTACTGTTTATTCCTTTCTCAGTCATTTATTTTTCATTCTCGAATTACATGTAAGATTCTAAACGGTGAGGTGAAATTCCAATTTATATTTTAATTTGTACATTCTAAATTCCTTTATTAATTGATGATCTTTAAATGATGTTATTATTGTTTCGTAGAACGTTGTGGTTGTGCATATGGATTCAATGAAGTTCATTCAAGTGCATTCAAATAAACTTTCTTACTATTTCTGCCCAGCGCTACACACGTTTGCACTGCTGCATTTTTTTCTCAATGTAAGTCCATTGTAAAAAACAAAACAAAAAAAAACAAAAAACAAAAACAAAAAAACAATACAATAAAACCCCGTCAGTGTACTGTACATATGATATAAACCATGAATTGATAAAAAACACCGTTTGGCCAGTCAGCACAGCGGTTCACAGAGACAAGTTCTTTTGATACGGCAGTGGCGAAGTTGCACTGTAAACACGTACTTTATCAGAAAGGTCCATTGGTTGGTTTATCCCTGATGTTGAGTCCGGCATCACAAGACATTTGCATAACATTCGAAGTGTTGTGCGCCATATAATGCTTCTATTTTTTGAAAATCAAGAAATGAACATTCATATTATGATTTCTCAGAAGAATGAGCTATTACCATTTTCGATTTTCGTGTTTTAATCTACAGAATAAGTGGCTAAGACACCTTTTTCTTTATATTTAGGCCTGACCTAAGAGGAGGAGCCAATAAAATCTCTTCACAGTAAAAAGCGGGGTGGTTGAATTTACAATTTTGTTATTTCACCCCCGTCCCTAACACTTACTTACTTCTACTTTTGGTGGTCCCTCACCACTATTCAGGACCTCGACCAATTCAAGACCAATGGACTTACCACAGTCCAGTATTCAGCAATATTGGACTTATCTATGGACCTGGGACTTCGCTGAGGCACCTGGGTCCTTGCCTTCCACCACATGCGAAATAATTCGGAGACAGGTAAAGCTTTGGTAGGTCGTGGACTGGGACTCAATACCTGTTCACACCAGACCTGTCACATATGCATGGACAGGCGCTTTAGACATTTAGGCTAACCTCCCTGTACGTACATTTAGTGACATGTTCATACTTTGCTGGCACGGTCATATTCATGTTTCCGATGCCCTGCCCCTTTCTATCGATTTGTTACCACGTGCACGAAGGTCTCACAAACATTCCTATCGCCCGTAGTAAATAGAGAGAATTGCCGACTTTCTACCCAAGAATGTTGTATTAAAAATTGTGCTAATCTTCTTACTTGGGATGAATTCGGTAACCTCTGTTCTACAACATACCCGACATATTCTCAGAAATCATTGATCATAAAGATTTGCCGGGACATTTAGTTTTCTATCTTTTTTGCATCCACTAGCAAATGAAGTCCCTTGATGACGGGTTATTTGAGCCGCTTCTTTAATCGCATCGTGCTATCACAGATTAGTTTAACTAATCTGTTGCGCTATGATCGGTGTTGACAATTTACGGCGTGTGATAAAGGCTAATATGCCCATTGAAATGGCATCACCTTTAAATCGCAACAGAGATATATTTGTGAAACAAATGGATTATCACCGTTACAATAACACACCCATCAAGAATTCACACGTCGGATCAATTATAAACAGATTATGAAGACATGGATGAGGAGGATATATCTCAAATCACATGCATTGTTTATCACAGTGGTTTGTGCGTGTGTTGACGATGATGACATTTGATAGCTAACAATGCTGTACGCACACGACGAACATATTTGAATATGTTATTATAAGTTTTTTTCACCCAGGCCATACATTAATATCACCATTTCTGGAGAGTTCATGAGTTGTACATTATATATATGCATGAAAGTTTTGTGTTAATACTAATATCGTTCATTAGAAAAAGACCTAAAATGTCGCATATATCTCAATGCTGTCCATTGTGTCAATCCGGTGTTTGTGGGACCAAGATGGCGGCTGTTTTGTTTACATCACTCAGAACCACGCTGATTGGATGACAGACTTGAAAAGGGCGGAGATCGGAACTATGAATTGGTAGCAGCTCCTTCACCGTCTCTGACGGCTTGCAAGACAGGATGACTTTGGCCTGCTTTGTATTCAGACCTTTGTGTTATAAATGATGATGCATTTCAACAGATCCAACCTAAATAACAAGTCTGGAGTCTTCTGGAATATTGGCAGCTACCATCGTCTATATGAAATGGGAGGTGGGGTTATAGGACTATCATGCTCGAAGTATTTGATATAGCTATACAGGTCAATTATTTCATAGTATTGTAGAAAACTTCCAATCAACTTTACAGCGGGGAAATGTTCAAAAGTCCTAGTAATGTCTACTAGTACTATCCATACTTGAGCGGTCGCGGGAGGCTAGCATCTGCAATCAAAGTGATTCATGCAGCCCAAAGCAACAGACTTCCCAGCAGAATTGCCCCAAAGCGGCCTATCAACCCCCACCACACACACACACACACACACACACACCACACCTACACCCACACCACACCCACACCACACCACACCACCCGCACCACACCACACCACACCACACACACACACACACACACACACACACACACACACACACACACACACACACACACACACACACAGACACACACACAGACACCACAGACATACCGATGCACACACACTTGTGAAGTCCCGAGTTCGTGAAAACACTGTGGGGTCCTATCAGTACAAAAATACATTGTGGGGTTTCGCTCAGGACTTTTCAATTGAGAGTACAATTTGGGGGAAGATAATTATTGTGAGGGGTTTTCTTACAGATTGTCCATACTTGTGTGATAGTTTGTTATCAGTGGGGTTTCCTACAGACACCTCAATTTTCTGTACTGTGTGAATGTTTATTTTAGTGAGGTTTTATTACGGATTAATTCTGATGGAAAGGCACTTGTGGTAGTTTGTTTTTAAATTGAAATTTTCCATGAACATAATTTCTTCACTTGCAAGTTCATATTGTAAGTTTCCTTACGGTCATTCTGATGAATGGTACTTACACTGACTGTTTGTAATTACTGGGGTTTTGCAGAGACCACTACACCGTAGTTTCTTCACATTATTGTGCCGTTTATTTTTGTGAGGTTTCCTTAGCGGATAATCCTGATAGGGAAGGCATAGTAGTGGTTGTATGTTTTAGTGCAAATTTTTTGCAATGAGAATGTTTTTCATATTTATTCTGTAAACTTGATATATTACAATGTATATCATAAAAAAAAATCAGGTTTTTTGACCAGCTAGTTATTTTTAAAATTAAATACTTTGTATGATTGTGTGCGTTTCTTTTGTAATCTGATATATAATGTCTCGTTTGGTCATTTATTAAAATAATTACAATTTATTTTGTGTGAACAGAATTTAAAAGTGATGCAGTAATCTTTATCAAATACAAGTAAGTGGCCCATAAAAGAAAGTTTAGACTAAGCGCATAAGTAGTGAGTCTCCGCTGCATTTAGCAAAAAAGGTACATCATAGTAGTTTTTATTGTAAAATTTGGATTTGGATAGATTAAAAATTAGGCCCTTTCGTCCTGTGTCAATCCTTAAAATTTTTATTTATTTTTTAATTTTGTGATTAAATTCCTATTTATTTTGTAATTTTTTATTGATTTTCCTTCACAAGTTACAAGTAACATGATATGGGTTCCATTGTCTATGCATGCAAAGCATATCAGCTTTTGATTTTTGATTGAATAAAATATTGTCCGTCATGGTGAATTTTTTTAATTTTGTATGGATACTTCATTTTTAGAACTACTTGGGTATAGTACATAAGTCAGATTTTTGTGAAATCAAAAGACGGAACTCATTTGAAAATCTTCTGCTCATTAAAATTTCTCAAAAGGCAGGCGATTTTGTATGGAAACTTAGTATTGGATTTTTTTTAATGAGATTCTTGGATGCTTGTTTTTGTCCAATATCTGAAAAATGATAAAGAAATTTCAAATGATATTAGTGATTATTCATGCACCTATATTCATGTTGTAGAATACTAAAATACAGTGTGATTGATTCATTATTGAGAAAAAAATAAAACCTTTTGTAAGATTGTCAGGTTCCCTTTTAATGTCAATTGTGTGTCCAAAAAATTATCGAAAGTGGTCAATATTTTTTGTATTTTCTCAATGCACTGAAAATATGTCCTTGTATATAGTAGAAAAGTCTTTTTCAATCAGATAAAATATTTTCCAGTAATGTGTCTACCTTAATCGTGTTTTGTATTGTTGAAATATTTCCATAGTGAATGCTGGTGGTTCTTGACGGTTATGGTTTAGAGTGTTGTTAATAATAAAACAGTAAAAACACAATTTTATAGATTTTATTTTTTAATAAACATCTGAGATCTAGGTATGGGAATTTAATTTTTCCCATTCAACTTAACAGTTATAATTTTACATATATTCAGATTTGTCCATCATACTTTCTCAAATATACTTTCATGCAATAAAATCAAATTGACCTCTGAATCACCCACATGGAATAGTCACACCTGCCAACCATGTTTTTTAGTTAAAGGGACCCATTTGGAGTAGAAATAGGGTGGTTGGCATTTCTGCATTCCACTTTGACCTCCTTTGGCGGCCATTTTTAATTTGGCACTCGGTAATGTTAAAATAGATGTAAAATAGAGTAAACATTTTTTACTTGTTGTATAGTTTTTCTGTTTTAAACATTAATAAATAATTAGAAAGATCCTAGGGTGCTTTTTAGTGTCCATTGTTTATGACTATAATCTCCCATTTCCAATATGGCCGCCAATATTATATGATTTTCCACTCCAACACGATGATTTTGGTGTATTTTGCTCGATAAAATGTTAATCTTGGTATAGTATCTTAATTCAATTAGACATATTGATTGATTTTAAAAGTTGTTCATTCTCATCTTTTTTATGTTTTTATTGAATATAGTTTATTGGCAAATGCCATATTTATAACTGAACAAAACAATATATATGAGCAATAACTTGGTTTACAAAAACATCTTAATTGCTTATATTGACATATTCCTACTATTTCAATACACGACTCGGACCCTTACTCAAATATCTACAATCTAAGATATCCTGTTATGGTAAACATTTGAAAGAAGTTACTTTAAATAATGTAAGAATTTTAATCATTTATCATGCTATGTATTGATAACATAATTACAAAATTTGCACATTTAATGTACTTGTATGTTTAAGTATAAGATATGATAATCAAAGTCTCTGCACTATGGTATGTCATCAAGACATTATCCTGTACAATCTAGACTACTTTAACAATTCAACAAAAAACATTTTTACTCGACAGGAGTGTTCGTATTTGCATGACCTAATCAATATCATCATCAAATGAGTTCATACACCATGGAGCCCTTTCGCATCCACAAGCCTTGGTGCAACACAATCCTCCTTTACGGCACAGGCAGCGCCTTGTGCCACATCTGTCTCCTTCTTCTTTGCATCCACACACTGTCAAGGGTAGACTGTTCTTCTCAACTGGTGGGTCATCCAACAACTTGGGGGTCAGCTTTCCTTCATCCATCTGCCAACCACTTTCAGTTGGTGATGGAAGATCAAAGCTTCAACTGACGCCATTACCTCATCTGTAAGGTGCTTTTCCTCTCCAAGGCCACATAATAGTTCATGATTGTCTTTGTAGACATTCCAGGCAGTTGTTTTTGCAATTCCTGCAAACTGACTGGTGGTATCACAACCACTAAGACTGTGCAGTGCCAGAAGGTTCTTCTTAAGATCCTCATTTATTGCAATGCTGTGAACTTTAATGTATCGAGGTTTTTTTGATGTTCCAGCTTTCATCCATATTTCTTGGCTTAAATGTTCTGCAAAAACAATCAAGAGGAGCAAAACATCTGTATCACGGCAATGTATCACCAGTCGCCTAACACCACAACTTGCTGCATCAGCTGCGTGCAACAAAATCCGAGTGTCTGCCTCTTCATGGTCACTTCCTAAGTGCTTCACATCATTGCCGGCAAGGGAAACTACCTTCTCTGGATCTTCGAAACCTCCACTGATTATGAATTCCTGATTTTCTGACAATTCGATACACACCATCATCTGCTCACATAGAAAATTGGCCAAATCTGCTTTGTTTTCATCAAGTTCAATGAAACTTGCCCAGTTTGATGGCAGCTTTGTGTCCCTGCTTGCAATTTTGGTTCTGATCTTACGGAGTGACGTGCTCCGCTTTGATCGTGTGCCTCCTTTGATTGAATGTGCCATATATCTGTCAAATAATATGTCCACTCTTTGCACAGGTTCCTGCAGTTTCAAGTTCATACGCCTTGTGAATTCATCTGCATATTGGCCAAATGTCGTTAAACCATGGGGTTTTCCCATAGCTCTTACTGCTGCCATTCCATCAACAATAACACATGATACTTCATCTGATTCATTTAGCTGTTTCACACTAGCATCTTTTGTAAGAATGTTTCCTAGCTCAGCCTTGTTTGTGGGTCTAAGAGCAGAATACTAAATATGTCTTTGTTGGGGCGCACAGTTGCATTAGTCTTCTGTTTTTCACGTGTCCATGTTTTACTATCAAGTGTTTTGGATTTCTTCTTTTCTAGTCTCTCATGGAACAACTCTTGCTCTTGTTCTATCAAGCGCTCTGTGACAAATTTCTTCACAATTTCTTCACCATTTTGTTTGGCGTCCATGAGGTCTTGGCAAACATCCTCAGGGGCCACTTCTCCTGTTGTCAGAGCCACTAAATCATATGGACTTGGCTGCTGGAATACATAAAATCTTTCGAACTGATACTGCAGCTTCAAGACATCTACCATATCTCTTTTCTTCCTAGAGGGCAGACAATCTTTATGCTCATCTTCATCTTCATGATCAACCACGCCATAGTATTCTTTAGTGCTCTTGGCAAGGGCTGAGCGTTGATTGTAGGTTAATGACCACCTATTTCTTGCGCTCTCATTTCTGCTTATACCAACTAAGCCCCCAGCTATCTTTCCAGTTTTATTGACATGCTCTAAGCACTGGTCAAATGGAACCTGGTTGAAATCCTTCATTGATTCCCTTGCAACAAAGTTCCCCTGCAGAAAACCACTATGAACTAGTGGAGCTGTTTGAGAGAGATTTTCCATGTCACAGATGAATACTGTGCCCCAACGTGTGTAGTTTGTATGGTCGTATACAGCGAACCATGGAAGCATTGATTTGAAGGCACTGAGATATAAGATCCAATCACCAGCTCGCATAGCTCTTGTGAAGGCTAAGAGTATTGAAACCAGTTCCATGTATTTTCTCCAATAGTGGAAGCTTGGCATGTTCATCATGGATTCATCATATTCATCGATGACATCCAGAATGTGTTTGCATCTATCAACCAACCAATCAAATTCATCCCTTGCTTGTTCCTTGTTGCCTTGCTTGATCTGCTTATACACATCTTCTGCTTCTTCAGCGGTTGTGTCCGATAACTTGTCGTTTTCTTCTGCCCACTGCTGTAACTGAGGCCACAACACCCTCCACAAGGCTTCAAAAGCAAGTTTGTGCGCCCGGAAAACACGATTCCAACCTTTTCCTTTCATAATGTTCTCTGCGGTGTTTTTACCAAAAACCCCACTTTCCTCCAGAATGTCCTGTAATCCAGACTCTTCCATGTGCTGACCAATGACCTTTGAGAAGTTCATCTGTACATGGAATCCTCCCAGAAGTATCACGATGTCCCTGCATTCATAATGATAGGTCCACTGAAGCATCTTTGCTTTGCAATACAGCTGCTCATCAAAGGTCACAACTGTGTATCTCTGGTCAAGTTTCTTTGTCATCTCGTGACACTTCTGTAACACTGTCCATAGTGTGTCATAATCATGGGCAGGTGCATTGATAATGGGCATCATGCCTATTACAGTTTGGGGGGCTGTTGTTTCATTCATCATGCTATTGAAACCACTCCAAGCTGGAAGCTGTTGTTCATCATCATCAGGGTCTTTCACCAACCTGCAAAGAAACCATGCAAGATCTTTGCAAGTTGATTCCCTCATGACCTCATCATCTGGAGAAAACATATCTAAAGTCACCTGTGCAACCTTGGGGGGAGGTTTTTCATCTGTCATTCCAGAATCTTGAAGATCAAAGAGCTCCTGTGGCACTTTCAGAGACTTTGGTACTGCCTTTGGCATTTCAATTCTGGGAATAGTTTCCTCTTGGGTCTTAGCTCTGAATGCCACTGTCTGGGAGGCATGAAATGTTCCCTTGCCATCCAGAGTTTCCTCATTAATGTCAATATTGTCATTGGCATAGGTGACATAGCCTGGTAACTCACTTCTAACTTCTGGCTCATTGAAGTTTGATGGAACATAAACTTTGCCTGAGTCCTCGTATCTGTTCACGGAATCATTACCAACAGCTGTGTCCATTTTCCGCACAGTCTCATAGCTTGCACCATGCCCAGCAGCATTTAAAAGCTGCACAAGTTCCTTGGAACGTGTAGCCTGATGTACTGTTGTACTAAGGCCAATGTGCTTGGGTGTTAGTTTTCGTCCATTTGAGGCTACAAATACAATGTCTTGGGCAATACTTAGTATCCTTTTTTCAAGGTTTCCATCCAATGGATTATCAGCAACAATGAAGTCTTCATTTGTGCAAATCAATCGCAGCAAGAGATAAAGACTTTCAGGCACAGCATTTTCTACATCTTCCTGGGTCATGTCACCAATCACCGTCGTGGGCTTAATGGACCGAACATCTGCTCTCACCTTCAGGGCTACCCAATAAAGCCAACTCAAAATCTCTGAATCATCATCTTGGAATGATGCTCTGGAAATAGCATCCTCTGGACAGTCCCCATCCTGTTCATCACATGGCATTTTTAGGTAGTGCAAGATAGTGTCTGGTGATAGATTGGGAAAAATCAAGAAAGGCTTGTTTGGCTCCAGTGGTTTTTACAAAAGTTGTTCCTTCAGGAAGAAGGCTTTCCAGCTTAGCTTGCATGTGCTGTCCTCTATACACTCCAGGATTTATATCATAATCTGATAAGAGTACACAGTATCTGTCCCACACATCTTTCAGTGAATATATGTTTCCTTTTGCAAGCCCAGTTTTCAGTTCATCAGCAACGGCTATCATGCACATATTCTGTGGATCCTGACCTGGTGATTTACATACAGCATTTACATACTTCCTGAATGCCTTCTGTTTGCATGCTGAATGGTATTTGCCTTCTGCAGCAATGAGATCATTAACACCGGCCAATCTATATTGCAAGTTTGGGTCATATTTTGCCCACTCGAGAAATGCAGAGGATACTTGCATCATTTCAACTTGGTGGAGTTTTTGTGAATATACATAGTACTGGCAAAAAACTACATTTGCTCCAATCCACAGGAGCAACTCTACCTCTTTTGGCCTTGATAGGGCTTTGTGATGTTTGTGGTGTTTTTGAAGATGTTCTTCGGTCTTCCTCAAATTTCTTTTTTGCTCGCGTTATATCAGTTTTGTTTGTGAATCCAGAATAACATGTTTTGTGCCACTTTTTGTTCTTTGCATCCAGAACTTTATTTTCTTGCAGATATTCTAGAAGTTCAAGATATTTTGTATCCTTGAAACTGGCGCGTTCTTCAGCTTTAGAAAGTAAATTTGTAAACCCTGCTTCAGTTGCTTGCTGAAGAGAAGTGTCATTTGTATTTTTCCCACTATCGTTCTGGCATATAAAGCATTTCTGCAAGTCTCTCTCACCAACCCGCATACTTTGCTTGGTACTGCATACAGGCTCCATGGTTGACCTGGGGTTATCTACTATGCTGTATGGAACAGAATCTCCTATGCTGGTAGCTGGATGAAACTGACTGTTCTTTGTGCAATTTCAAAAGTTCTAGCAGAATTCTTCTTGTTCAATAGATTGTATCCAATTTTAGTGCAAAGATTTTATTCCATGTGTTATTTTATACTTGTGCACTTGTGCTAGATATTGTGCTAGACTCTTAGGCTAGACTTGTGCTAGATTCTACAATGCATATTGATTATGCAGCAAGTGGATCAATATTGCACTTGATGTTGATACTTATTGGGTACAAAGCAAATGAGATCCATGCTTACAACTGATCCCTCAGCTAGATGATTGCAATAATTCTTGACATTTTCGACGGCCATATTGGCGGCCATATTGGAAAATCAAGATGGCAATTAATATAATCCAAGTATGTCAAATATCTACATATTCAGTAATAAATAGTCTATAATAGTAATAAAAAAGACTATACAACCAATAATAAACCATTTTTTTAGTTACCGTGAAATTAAAATGGCCGCCAAAGGAGTTCAAAGTTGAATGCAGAAATGCCAACCACCCTATTTCTACTCAAATAAAAAAAAAAAAAAACACTGTGACTACAGTCTTGGCAGGTCCAATAGGCAAACATACGTTAGAAATAAAAATAAAGTGTACACCACAGGTATAAAACCCAAACGATTCAAGATCAAACCACCTTGGTGGCAGAGTACTGTCACTGTTACATATCAATGCCTAAATGTTTCTAAGTAAAGTCATTGACATATATAACATTACATATAGTAAAGGGGTAATATCATACATTTGTGTCATTATAAGTATTAGGTAATTGCCTTTACAGTGTTTAACTGGGTCCTGTGAACATTTTTCTCCTTTTTTTCAGATATCACAAAACCTGTCTTTTTGGTATCAATATGTTAGTGTATGTGTGGAATAGCAGACCAAATCCTGACTATTCACGGGCCATTCACCTAGTAGGTTAATTTAGAAATTCTGTTGGATAAGCATCATAATATATGACTATTAACTGAAGTAAATACATGTTACTGTATATACACTACTGATTGCGTAGGAAGGACACCGAATTTCGCCTAATTCTTAGAATTAAAAACGAATTGCAGAATTACAGAATCATAATCAGTTAAATTGATATCAAATTTGAAAATATGATTTTTGGCTATGTGGTATGTTATTTTCTAATAGGTTCAGTAGAAATAGAGGTAAAAAGCAGAGTTTTGTGACTCGTCATTGTCTATAAATTGAACACAAAACAACAACCTTTTAGGATTGTAATTTGCGCTTAAAAGAACATGGCTAACAATGGCATAGTTATTATAATATACAAGTCTGCTAGAAGGATTATTATAGTATGACATTTTCAAAATATAAT